>JABUQX010130057.1:0-30165 GCA_015478945.1 Trachelipus rathkii
TGGGCGGTAAGAAGAGGGGGAGTTAGGGTCTTTAGGCTGAGTTTGGAGTATGAAAAGCCTGTTTCCAGATGAAGGCTAATGTTAAGTTGCCAGGATGTTGAAGCTTTGGTGATAAGGAGAAGTGCTTTTCACTGAGTGTTTTAAATGTATGTTAGAAATTGACTTTTCTCCGTAGTGAGTGAGTTTTTGAGGGTTTCAGTCTGCAATCCTTTCAGTTGTAAAAGGGATGGGGGCTGTGGTCTGGGGGAGTTTCAGAGTTTGTTTTTTCCTTCCTTTATTGGGGTGGGTTTGTTTGCGAGAAATGTAGCATAATGTTTTGCTAGGATTGTTGTTTTGGAGAACGGAGGGAGTTATCAGGTAAGGAGGGGATCATTGTGGAGGGGTTGTTTGAGTTATTCAGAGTTTTTGATGACGTTGCCAGTTTCTTATTATTGATGCATAATGTTGTTGAAGTAACATGAAAATATGGGGTGTTGGGGTTACTGAGGTTGGTGAATTGGTATTGAGGTTGGTATTGGTTAGTGTTATAATGGTTAATATGTGGGTATTGGTCTATTTCGAGAAGTTTTGTTTATGAGTTGCTGATTCAGGGGAAGTTTGCGGTATCAGATTTTCTGTGGATTTCATCTGATTCTTGAAACATTTTGTTTATAAGGATACTATGATTTTTCAATATCTGATAAAATCAAGTAGTGTTGTGTCAGTTGTAGTAAATTGCTCGTGCAGTGCAGCCTTATAAATTTTTATCATGCCTGGCGAAGGAAAAAGAGTAAGTACAGGCTAAGATTAGTCCTCTCTCCTCTCTCTCCTCTCTCTCTCCTCTCTCTCGTCTCTCTCTCTCTCTCTCTCTCTCTCTTCTCTCATCTCTCTTCTTCTCTCTCTTTTCTCTCCTCTCTCTCTTCCTTTCTTCTCACTCTCTCTCTCTCTCTCTCCTCTCTCTCTCTCTCGCTCCTCTCGTCTCTCTCCTCTCTCTCTCTTATCCCTCATCTTCTCTCTTCTCTCTCTCTCCCTCTCTCTCCTCATCCTCTCTCCTATCTCTCTTCTCTCTCTCGCTTATCTCCCTCTCTCCCTCCTTCCTCTCTCCTTCCTTTACACTCCCACATATCTTTCCCTCCCTCCCTCTCCTCATTCTCCTGATTCCCATTTTTCTTTCTTCCTCTCCTTTGTCTTTAGTCCTTCTCTGTCAACCTCCACCTCACATTTCTCTCTCTTCCCTCTACTCACTCATCCTATCTCAATCTCTCTCCTTGCTCTCTCTCTCTACTCTCTGCTTCTCATCTCTCTCTCCTCCCCTCCTCCTCCTCTCTCTCTTCCCCCTCTCTCCTCGCTCTCTCTCTTCCCTCCCTCTCTCTCTCAAAATAAAATTTGTTATTTAGAGTTCTCTAACGAATCAAACAAAACTTAACTTAACTAACCTAACCTACTTAACTAACCTAACCACCTACTACCTAACCTACTAAAACTTAACCTATAACTAACCTAACCGTAACCTAACTAACCTATAACTAACCTACTTACCAACCTCATACTAATTACTAACTAACCTAACGCAAATAACTAACCTACCTTACCTAAACCTACCTACAACCTAACTAACCTAACTAAAACTTAACCTACACTTAACACGCTTAACCTAACTAACTACACCCTAACTAACCTAACTAAATAATTAAACCTACATATATACACATTAACTTAACTTACTAAACTTATTAACTTAACTTAACTTAACTTAACTTAATTAACTCTTAACTTAACTTAATTTAACTAACTTACTTAACCTAACCTAACCTCAACTAACCTCACCTAACCTAACCTAACCTACCTATACTAACTAACCTAACTAACTAACATAACCTAACTAACCTAACTAACACCTACGGCTGCGGCGCGGCGTAATGATTTTTTCTGATGTGTCGCTCCCTTTCTATTCCTGTCGACATTTGAGCTATCTCCCCCCCTAAACTCTGTAGACGTTAACTCCACGGGTCACCAAAATATCAAACTAGTTACTCATTGGATAAAAAGGGATATATAATATATATACTATAATTATATAGTATATATATATATTAAGTACTATAATTATATATATATATCTCTATTATATATATCTATATACTATATATATATATATAATGGGCTTGTCAATTATCTCTGAAGTATGCAGCCGAAGTACAATTGTTTCTTCATAATTTAGTTTCTAGCAACAAAATGCACAAGCATGCGGCGCCAATAGCGAAACCACTGAACTTTTTTTTCTACATTTATATTTATTACAACATGTTTAGCTGGAAATTTGTTTATTGAAACAATGGAATGTAAAATAAATTATACGCTATAAAGTCTTGCGTTAGGTCAAGTAAGGTTAAGTCTAAGTTACGTTAGGTTACATAGATCTAAATAAATAAATAATTAGGACTTGTTTTTTTATATTTCTAAAGATGGAGCTCTTAATTACAATAAGTTTATTTTGGCCTTTTATCAATAAATGTGTCGATCCATGCAAGCAATTGGATAACAAATAAATTCCCGTATAGACAAGATCATATATTATAATTATATACTATATATATAATACATATATATCTATCTATATATATACATATATATATTTTATTTATCTTATCTATATATATATATTTTCTATATTACTTTCATATATATATTTCTCGATTTTGCAAATAAATTTTCTGAATTTTTTATGTAATTTTATTTATAATCTTCACGCTTATACAATTCACTATTACTATAAAAAAATATTTAAAATTATATTAGTTTTAAAATTTAAACAAATAAATTATTATATTATCTATATATATTATTATTATTATTATTATTTTATTAATTATTTATGTAGTAGTATATAGTAGTAGTAGTAGTCAGAGTAGCATGGTTTTTATTGTCGATAAAATCATACATATTAAAATCAAAAGAAATTTTTTATTAGGTTTTGCCCAAACAAAAAATTTACATAATATGTAATATAATAATGTTTAATTTAAAAGCATACTAATACTTTAATTTAAAATTGTGTGTAAGTATTCCAGAATTTAATCCTTGTGATTTTGAGTTGGTTTGAAAAACTTAGTGGCTCTCCACAGTATATATATATATATATAGTATTATATATATATATATATAATATATATATATAATATATATATATATATATATATTATATATATATATATTAATAATAATATTATATATATATATTTATATAGTATGTTTATTTTGTTGATATAGGCGGTAGCTCAGTGGTAGAGCACTTGCCAAACAAAGCGAGGGTCCCAGGTTTCGCAACTGGTCGGGTGGGAAAATTTGAGCAATTCTCTCCTTGGGCTTGGCTTCGTCCTGCTCGTACGTTAATTGAGTACACTTCCCCCTAGATTAGGGCTCTGCCCTTAAGCAGTGGTGTTTATCTTTATATATATATAAAAAAAAGAAAATCTTTCTACATTTTTACCCAATGATACCCCAAGTTAATTATTAATATGAAGTTTGATGCCTTTTCAACTCGGATCAATTCTCTTCATATTAATCCAACTAAGCTTAGATAAATATAATGACACGATTAAAAATGTCACATTTTTTTAAGAAAAAAAAAAATAGTCTAAGGTAAAGGAAAAAATTTCCCTTTATCTTGTAAAGTTCCTTCCAAATACATAGAAAAAAAGTCTTTATGATTAAAAGTTTAGATCTCTTCAAGAATATACAGCAGAAGATACGAAAAAATATAAAATTCTAAATCACTTCCATCCATAGATAGTCAGATTGCTCTAAGATTAAAGCCATTTATATTTTGCCATTCGAATAACCAATATTATTTGAGCTCCCAACCAAACTTGATTCTACCATTGGCTACAGTGACAGCAGATACACACTGTATATATATATATATATATATATATATATATATATATTTATATAGGTTCTTTGTGAACTCTGTTGTGGACCTATATATATATAATATAATATATTATAAATATTTAGATATATATATAGTATATATATATATTAGTATATTATATATATAATATATAATAATATTATATAATATATTATATATATATAATCTATAGTATTATATATATATATAGTATAGATATATATTATATATATATAATATATATATATAATTATATATTATATAAATATATAATATATATATTTATATATTAATATAATATATAATTATTATATTATATTTATATATATATATAATATTATATATTTTTAGTATATATATATATAAATGAAATGTCACGCTTGATTTATAAATTCCTTTGTGGAAGTAAGGGATTAAATAAAATAACGAATAGCAGCAACATTCAAACGTAAAAAACGTTTAACAAAAAACGTATTCAAACACGATGAAACATGTTTAATTTCAAATTTGAAATTGAAGTAGTTCCGTGGTCGATATTTCTTATTGACTTTCTTCCCAGAGGTGAAACCATTAATGCGGCAAATTATTGTGAGATTTTAAGGAAGTGTTGGGGGGTATTTGAGGCAATTCTTAGGGGATCTGAGGACATGACAAGGGAAATGACTCTGAGGGGGAGAAGTGGGTATTAGTTTTAACAAAGGAGTGCGGAAGAAAATAATTTTGAAAAAGAAAACAATACATAAGACTTATTTGTTTCAATCCCTTTTTTTATATTGCAAATCAGGTGTATATTTCTTAGAGACGAACAACATGCACACACATGCAACATAGAACATGATACACACACACACACAACACACACAATCATACATTAATCCGATAAATTCCCAAAGAGCATATTTAAACATAGGTACTTTTAATACAAACTTCCATAGCGTAAACATATACACAGAGATTTAAATACTTTTTTCATATATATAATATATATATATATATATTGTTATATATATTTATATATATTTTTATATATATGTATATAATCTATATATATATATTATTATAATATATATATACAAAGGCATGAGGGCTACACGTTCCATGGGGGCAGTTTGTTACGGTCCCCACCGATACGAAAGGTTTTTACATAAATTAAAATTCCGCGCGTATTTATTATATTAATTATTATTATTATTATTATTATTATTTATATATTAATTATTATTATTATTATATTATTATTATTTTTATTATTATTATTAATTATTTTATATACATACTATATATATATATATATATATAAATTATTTATATATATTATAATATAATATATCTACTATATATATATTTATATATATATAATATATTATGTATAATATATATTATCACTAAGTGGTGCCTTGCGTGCCTCCGATCTGTCAAAGAGTTATGATACGGAAAATCAATTGTTTTGCCGTGCCTTCTAACAGTTATGATGGCAAGGCTGTTCAGTCTATCTTGACACATTGTGGTTCACATTATATTTTTGATCCTAGTTAGAATGCTGAATGAATGTTCTGCTTGTGCAGAATATCCTGAAAACTATAAGCAGGTTAGGGAATAGTGCATCAAGCTTCAGTTCATGAATCTTGTTCAGTAGTTGCGGTTTACTAAGTGATGAATCTTCAAGATTGGCATCGCGAATTGACTTCAAATGAAACAAATCTTCCTTAATTTCATCGGAAATATCAGTCCAAGATTTTTCTGCCAGCTTTTGTGTACTGCTCCGTAGATTTCCTTCCAAACTCACATACTTCCATGTCACTCCAAACAACTCATTCAAAATCTCTGCAGCTTCATAACGCCTACTCAAATTTGATATGACAGAGTCCATAATTGGGTAAAAACTGTTTTTCTGAACTGATCATCAGGTGAAATCACTTTTGACTCTTTAGTTGTTCCATCTGGAAACCTTAGCCTCCTATGGAGCTTGTTTTCTGCAAAAGCAAAGGTCGAGTCGATGCTGCAGTTTTCAGCCGGAGATTTGGTGTCAAAAACAGACTTTCCCAACTGTCTCTCATTTTCCTCAGCTCCTCAATGAGACTCTTCACATTTGCAGCTTCAACATCTAGTGTGCTGTTCCTAGCCTGTAGCACAGTGTTTACATAGTTGATGCTGGTAAGAATTTTCAGCCATATTACTCCCTATATGACAAATTAAACTGACCATATACTTTAAAACTCCCATAATTCTGATCGGTGTCTGGTTCAAAAGTTTAACGTCAAAGGACAGCCAAAAGAGGCTCTGTGTATTGCAGGCATTATCCTTGACAAAGTTTTTACGCTATCAATATAGCTGACCAAGCTGGTGTCTGCATAACTACGCAGTGAGGCAGCAATTTTCAATATTCCACTCTGTGGACTACCACTGAATATTGCTTAACTTTTGCAGGATACCAAAGAAACTAATGACTTTGGGCAACATCACCAACATAACAAGGCAGAGAATTTGTTGCAAGATAAGTTTGCACACCTTTGTAGACACCACTCATATTGACTCCATTGTCATAACCTTAACCGCGGCAGTACTGTAATGGAATTTAAAAATTTTTCCAAGGTACTGAGATCAGTATTGTTAATTACCTTCCATATTATGGGTGCAATCAAGCATGCACAGGTAATCTGTATATTTATATTCATATTTTCTGTCTTAGCAGCTAGCAGACTCTGAACACCGTCTGCTCTACGTGTGCCAGAATCTGGTGTGCATCTTACATTAAGGAGTATATTTGCTGCCTGTATTTCCCCCAATATGCAACTGCTGCACGTACTTTTTAGGCACAAGTAGATAAATTCATTCTGGCTGTCAGCAGAGGGGATAGACTGCAATTGGATAATTCCTTTAGACTGTTTGATTTTGCTAGATGTTGCGACAGGAGTGGGTCATACATGATTATTAGCCTAGGATTCTAGAAAGGTTCCCATTGTGATTCTCCAAATCTGGTGAGGCTCCTCTGAAAGATAGACCTCTTCACCTAAGGACAGTGTCACAATTAGTATTCGTTGTAGATTTTTCCAATAGTCTACTTCACACGCTTGTACTTCTTTGTCCAAAACTGATCGACTGAGATTCCACAAAGAGTGGTTCTCCTTATTTAGCTACAACGCTGTAAGTAGAACCCTTTGTACTGGCCTCTGCTTCATGGGCAGGAATTTTGTCATAGAGTTTCTTCCATTTCTTGTCTCTACCATATCAACAAATGACAGTAAGGAACGGCTACTGAATGATAACTTGCTAATCATCACTATGATCTGGAAAGAAATACCCTCCTAACATGCTCCATAATAAAGTAATCCGAAAACTGTTTCACACATTTTCATGGTAGTGATAAGAAGTGTAAACGGAAACGAATCCTGCCTCATTCATCTGCAATTATTGAAGAATGGTTGTGACCAGTCGATTGCATTTCTATTTCGAAGTTTTGCTATCGTTTCAGATCTACAGATCACCAATGTCATAATTGGCATACAGTCCCGTTTTCAGTAGGCTTACCTTTGGACCGTTACATTGGAGTTGTTGCTTGGGACTCTGGATCGCTTCTGTAGCATACACTGTTTTTAGAGCACCATTCAGCGGATTATTGTGCCATATCCACATGCTCTCATGCTGCAACTAAGTCAAACGGGAAAGAAGCCAATGTTAACCTGGGTTTGGAAGTTGTCGTAGTAGTATAGCAAGCACAGAACGCGGCATCTAATCAACATGAAGGCAGTATATATATAGAATATATATAGTATATAATACATATATTTATATATATAATATATTATAATATATTAATATTATATATATATATATATATATAGTATATATATATTATATAATAGGTAATATATAATTTTATTCTGATTTCACTTTTTTTTTTTTTTTGACTGTTTTGTCTGTTTGTTTTTTGTCGTTGTTTTTGTTTTGTGTGGTTGTGTGTGCGTGTAGGATGGCTAATTTGCACGGGGGGCTTTCTATTGACTTTATCAACATCCGCAGCTTAAAACTCAAACTTTTGCCCTCTTTGGAATTGACCTCTCTAAGTCCTAACCCTAACCTTTTTGGCTCTTGTCTGAGACTCAGATGGTTACGAATTCATCTCTAACTGCATTTAACGTATCCAACCGAAGACTTTTAATAATTCCGTCGAAGGGTGAGTATGTCCTATGTAACATAAACACTCTATAACACGTCTCGAGATCTCGAATCCCTACAATTATATGTTCGAGTGGCTTAAAAATATTCTTCCTTCAAACTACAATAATCTTGTGCTTCTTACTACTGTTTTCCGAGATACAGATTTTTCAGCTTTTTTTTGATTACTACTCTTCTCACGAGACTGTTATATCATTTCATCCAAATACTGAGGTCCTCATATTAGGGTTTCATGTAACAACAACATGAATGGTTGGGGTCCTTCATACTTGATTTAGGTGGGGGAGGCGATCTTTTACATCTCAACGATCTGGAGGCAACTAATTAAAGACCACACACAGTTCCGGATCGTCCCAACCAATTCTTGAACACACTCTACCTATGTTTCTCTCTTAAAATACACCACTTTCGCGCCTATCGGTAATCTTGACACAACCTATATTCTAATTTAATACTGTTCTCTCACACTCATCTGCCCACGCGTTTTTTCTGGGATTTTTGATTCGCCGATGGGGGCCTGCGTGCTCTACGCTAGAACTATAATGGAGTGATCTGCTTTGTTGTGTCTTGGTACGCTTCGACTTTGCGATAGGTGGGAGCTGTAAATGCGTGATGGGTGAGCAGGTTCATTCCTTCTTCGACTAAATCTTTCTCTCCTGATATCACTGGTTCATCGTGATGTCTTCTGGCCATATCGGCTAGAGCGTGCGTTGGGGTGGAAAAATTCTCGTCTCCTATCACTCTTGGCTACTTTTTCAATTGCTAGAAATCGTTGCGGGATACTCTTCGCGAGCAAAGCTGGCTTTCATCAACGAAGTGCGCTAACCTCCTGGTTCTCCTACTGACAAATCTTTCTGGCTCGTTGCCAAAAACATATCTAACACTTTGTAAATCTGTCTTTCCTCCTCGTGTTTTTTTTTATTCGCTCTGATGGTTCTGTCTGCTAATTCTCACAACGAAATAGGCCAATTTTGGCTCTATTTCCTCTAACCTCAACCCTGACATTTGGCATTCTCAATCTCCCCTTCTGCCCTCTCAGGTGTCCTATAGTTTGCCTGTGATACATTCGATCTGGTGCATGGTCATGAAATCTGTGAACGTCAGGAAGGCGGGTGGCCGGATGGCATTCCTCCCGTGTTTTGAGGGGTGGCTTCCGTGCTATCCGCCCTCGTTACTATTCTCTTGTCTCAATCTAACACTTTCCAGTGTGGGGAAGCAGCACATGTCAACCTATTGTCCGAAAAAAAGGAGCCACTCTGATCCTTCTAACTAACGCCTTATGCTCTCACTTGTATCTATCTAAGATCTTTGAAAACCTCTCAAACCTCACTCTTAGATCACTGGGAATCCTCAGTCACTTGCTTTCCGATCGGCAGTTACGGCTTTCGGCGCTGAGGTCTACTGGCGATATACTTTCTATCTTACTGATTTATGTTTCCGCCCTTATGAACTACGTGGGAGACTTGCGTGGTCGCGCTTCGACATATCCAAAGCATTTGACCTTTTATGGCACGCGTCATTGCTCTCCAAGCTCCCTCCTTTGGGTTCCTCCTCTTTTGCTTACTTATGTCTAAGTTTTCTTTTAAATCAGCTCCAATATCCGTGTTTCTGTGATGGGCGCGGTACCTTCTTCTTCTTTTTTCTGTCAATAGTGTTGTTCCTCTTCTGTCTTATCTCCTACTTATTCCTATTTTCATTAATGATCTTCTTAGCTGCACATCTAACTACTATTCAAGCTCGATAATGCGATGACTCGACCGCTTCATGTTCTTCAACTACATTTCTTCCTCATTTCAATCTGCTCTTCTTTAATTCTAGAATTGGCCTCCTCTAATTTCGATTCTATTCTCAGCTGATCTGGATACGCATTCGGGTGGGCGTCGTCTGAACTTGTGAAATTCAATTCTTTTAAACTCCAGCTTCTATAAATCTCATCTCTAAGACACTTGCTCAACTTTCCTATCTCTTTGACGGTTCTCTCGTCTCTCCTGTCGACATTATAAACATCTTGGCCTTAACATAAACCAAAAAGTGCTAGAAACTCACATCACAACGGGTTGATAAGGCGGCCTCAAGGAAGCTGGAAGTCATGTTTAGACTGCGAGACTTTTTTTCTCTCTTCTCAGTTACTCCCGTTATACAAGGGCCTCATCCGGCCCTTGTATGGAGTACTGCTTCTCATATCTGAGGGGCTCAGGTTTCACCCGGCTTTCGGATAGGGTCGTCAAAGGCAAAAAAGACTTATCAACTGTCCTGTTCTTTCTAGTCACTTGACCCTCTCTCTTTGCGGCCCGATTGGTGCTTTATCTCTTTCTATAGGTCGTAGCGGATGCTCGAGGGCACTTTCCACCGCGTGGCACACCTTTAAGAGCCCTCGAGACAAGGGTGCTGTGGTCGGCACATTTGAGTTTTGTGTAATTCACAACTCAGACTCAGTTCGCTGCGGTGCCTCTTTCTTTCCTGCCACCTGTTCTGTGGAATTCTCTTCATCTTCCTGTGTTCTACTAATTAATCTCCCTCACTTTAAGCCCGCGTCTGTGCCATCTGCGTAATTTGTGTTAGTTGAATTTTTGTTGAATTTTAACACCCCTCCTTGAATAGGAGCTTTTGCCGTGATGCGGTGGTGATAACCTAAAAAAAAAAAAAAAAAAACATTATGATTTGTTATGGAGAGCGGACGCGGAAAACCAGAGGGGAAGCGAGAAAGAAAAACATCAGAAGGAAGACTGGAGAAGAATATGAAAAATTCTTAGTGTTTATAGGAAAGTAGGATAAAAGTTCTAAGAAGGCAACAACATTTGCTTGGAAAATTGCTGAAGTTGAAGTTGAAGTTGAGGATGTTTAAGTTTGAGTATATTTAATATTTGAGTTTAAGCTTTTGACTATTTAAGTTTGCATCTGTGTGTGTGTGGTGGTGTGTGTGTGTGTGTGTGTGTTGTGTGGTGTGTGTGTGTGTGTGGTGTGTGTGTGTGTGTGCTGTGTGTGTGTGTGTGTGTTGCTGTGTGTGTGTGGTGTGTGTGTGTGGTGTGTGTGTGTGTGTGTGGGTGTTGTGTGTGGTGTGTGTGTGTGTGTGCATGGGTGTTTTGTGTGTTTGATGTGAATGTGAAATTGGTGTATCTTTTGAGTGTAACTTCATAATAACGAGTAGAAATTGACTATTAAGATCTCGAAGAATTTAAAAATTTAAATAATATCAGTTTAATAATATAAGATGGAGGAGCAACAATATTTTCGGCACATTTTTTTAATTATTTTTAATGAGATTTAAAGCGAACAAACAAATTGAAACTTAAATTCTAGAGGGGTGCGAAGAGTATAGTTGGGTGAAGAAGTGCCTATCTCTAAGTCGTCGCTCGAGTCATATGAAGATTCTCTTCGTTGATAGCAAGGGGCTGAAACACCTCTATCATAATTTCTTTCATGATGGTGTGATAGATTAAACCTTTATCAATCACCAACGACACCCTGCACCTGTGCGGGATTTGGTGTTTTGATATATAATATAATATATTTTATATATATAGTAAATATAGTTAATATATTATATATATATATATATATATGTATTATAATATATATATATTAATATATAATATTATACAGTTTATATCATATCTATATATTAGATGTATATAATATAATATAATATATATATATATATTTAGTATATATTATAATATATATATATATATATACTTATATATATATATATATATATATATATATATTCTTCCCATAATACATACTAAATGTCACACACCCAATGTAAGACATACTACATACATAATTTATTATAAAGAGCTACTCAATTATTTTGACTTTGACTTTGATATGACAGATTCTGCGTGATTTATCACCCAATCCTCAATTTTATATTATTGACTAATCAGTCAATACTTTGCAAAGCTATCAATATAATGTCCCCTTCCAAACGACACATACCCTAAACACACCTAAACACACACACCACATAAACATATATATTTATATATATATTCTATATATGTATATATATTAGTAATATAATATATATAATATTATAATATTATTATTATATATATGTATATTATATATATATAGTATAGTATATTATATATTAGATATATAATATATAGCGCCGGTAGCTCAGTTGGATATATCTATATATAGGTATAATATATATATATTATATATTATATTATTATATATATTATATATATAATATATATATCTATATATATAATATATATCTATAATCGCCTTCCCTCGCCTTTTCGCCCCTCCCTGTACCCTGTCTTCACAGGGCGGCACATGCTTCAAATACACGCTGCCACTGCCGGACTCCTCTACAGATCGTGCAGGGCAGAAATTTCCCAGATTATTCTGGGTTGAAAGTTAGAGTGACAGTCTAGTAAGAAATGTGACACAGTTTCCGGGACCTGGTTGCAATTTGTGCACAGTTCCGGTCATGGGTTTTTTCTGTATCCTATCGTTTTTTCTAAGTCCTCTGGTTTTAGGGTAAGGGAGCTCAGGCATATGCCGGAGTATCCGTCCAGGATGATAACAAAGAGAATTAACAAGAGATTGAGTAATATAAGTGTGCCTTCGAACGATCCCGGAGGGTTCCTCCGAAGGGACGCGGCTCAGGGACCACTCAATTGCTTGCGGGGGGGGGGGGAGGGGAGAGGAACCATTGAAGAGTTTCTACCATCTCTGAATGAGTCTCTTGCGATACAAACAAACGGCATCTTCTTCCCCTGTAATATATAATATTATATATATTATATATATTATA
The DNA here is from genome assembly GCA_015478945.1 of Trachelipus rathkii. Classification (NCBI taxonomy): domain Eukaryota; kingdom Metazoa; phylum Arthropoda; class Malacostraca; order Isopoda; family Trachelipodidae; genus Trachelipus; species Trachelipus rathkii. The sequence continues at coordinate 12,843 of JABUQX010130057.1, forward strand.
TATATATACTATTATATAATATATAATATATTATATATATATTATATATATAATATATATATATATTTATATATATTATATAATATATTTATAGTATAATATAAATATATTATTATAATATATTATAATAATTATATATTTATATAATTTATAATTCAATTAAAAAATTATATAATTCTTAATTTCTATAACAAAAGTTTCTTCGTTTCAACCATAACTAAATTACTTTTAAATTTCAATATTTTTTTATCCAACATTTTCAGTACACTTTGAAGTTTAATATTTATACATTTCGAATCGTTAATTTATACACTCTTCATCTAACTCTGTGCACATAGTGCATTTAGTACACTCTACTTAATAATAACTCCATGACGAGATCGTGTAATTTAGCACACGCAAATTCTATATACACTCAATACATATAAGGGTCGTTTAGCACACTCATACTTTGAATTTAGCACACTCATTCTTATACACTCCATTGCAGATAAGTGTAATTTAGCACACTCATACTTATACACTTCATTGCAGATAAGTGTAATTTAGCACACTCATATTCTTATACACTTCGTAGCACATTAGTGTAATTTAGTACACTCATACTTATACACTTCATTACATATAAGTGTAATTTAGTACACTCATACTTATACACTCCATTGCAGATAAGTGCAATTTAGCACACTCATACTTATACACTTCATTGCAGATAAGTTTAATTTAGCACACATATTCTTATACACTTTGTAGCAGATAAGTGTAATTTAGCACACTCATACTTATACACTCCATTGCAGATAAGTGTAATTTAGCACACTCATTCTTATACACTCCATTGCAGATAAGTGTAATTTAGCACACTCATATTTATACACCATTGCAGATAAGTGATATTTAGCACACCCATATTCTTATACACTCCATAGGACACTAGTGTAATTTAACACACTTTTACTTATAGGTATGCATTATATAGGGCGCGAGTCCAATCCAACACTCTCAATCTGTTGCGAAAAGGTATTAATTATTCATATAATATACGGTATCTGTAATAGTTGGAAGTACCGAGTTAATAGGTTTAATAGAGATTATGGAGACGATTCCTTCTTTATGTGGCCTCCTTTCGCTCCACCAGTCTGATAGGAGCACAATCCTCTCCTCGGACCTTAGCCTAATGCCACTCGAATGATGCTCTTAACTCCTGAAGCTAGGAGCGCTATCTTAATAATAATATAATTATAAATATATATTTATTATATATATAGGTGATAATAATTATTAATATGACTAATATATATTTAAATAAATAATAATATATTTATGTTATGAGAATATAATTAAAACTATATTAAATATTAGTTTATATACATATATTAAATATATATACTATATATTTATTATTAAAATTATATGTATAATTATAATATATAATTATATATATTATATATATATATATATAATATAAATATTATATATAAATATTAATTATAATATAATTATATAGTACGTCACTTCAAACGATTTTATAGGTTATAATTATTGAATGTGTTAATAGTAGATCTAGAAATTTCTTAGTGACACAATACTAAACACAAACTATTTATGCAATAACCTTGAATTTATTATTCATTGGTCCTTAAAAACGCCGAATACGTATAACATTATATTATAATATTAATAATATTTATATATATTAATTTTATATATTTATTTAATTTATAATATTATCATATATATATATATTTTGTATATATATCACTATTTAATTATTATTTAGTATATTTTATATTAATATATTTATATTATTATAATTAAACTATAATATATTTTTTATATATATTTAGATACATATATATTAAATTTAATTCCAACGGAAATCGCTAAAAGTTTTCACTGTGGACATCAGAGAGTTGTATTGAAATGTACCTAGGGTTCGAACACTATCGAGTAGTCGTTTCAAAAAATAATCTATTTATTACCAACGTCGTTGCATCTCTCCACCTAATATTTGTGCGGTGGATAATAGGATATATACCTACTATAATTCTGGAGAATAGTTTTAATACTCATTGGTATTATTATATTTTGATAATATATTTATATATTTACTATTCCAGCCTTAGTCCAATACCATAACGAGAAGACTAATACATAATAATTTTCCCAGTACCTTATTCTAATATAATTAAATAATTATTGATATATTATGTGATTTAATCGGTCTGAATATTAGATATATGTTTTTGCTATCTATTATTGTTTTTGGAGAGTAGATACTTTAACACTTGGAATACGGTTTCCCAAAACTTCCGGATGCTCTACTATGTACTAATAATACTCACTATGATACGGATTTTATAGATTTGGCTATTAGAATAAATGCTTACTGTTTGTATATATTGCCTGCTAATAATCTGATATAGTAGAGGAATGATGATGATACATATAGAATCGCAGAGACTACTATTATTTAAATTATATACTCATTATTATTGGCTAATATAGTCAAGTTGAAAACAAATGTGAATAATATGCACCAATATATAAATAAATGTCAGCAGAACTAAATATTAATTAATAAATGCATAAATAAGTATGCATGAATATAAGTATTATACGTACAGTATGTACGCTATAAGGTTAGAATTATATATAGGATCATACATACACTATCGATCGATGATTAGAGTTATGAGGTTAGTACTAATATGATAATTTAGAGGACGATTAGTTATATATAACTATTATCAAAAACTTTTGGAGTATCTATTTTAATGATATATATGTCACATTTACTTTACAACCCTTATATTTAATATTGTTATTTATTTGAAAAATATAGTAATAAATATAATTTAACTACTTTATTTATGATTTTGGCTAGTGAAAACTTAATTAAAAAGGATTTATTCACCTCAATATTGTCAACGAAACATTCTCATTTACATGCAGTTTTCATTCATTACATAGGTATATATTTGATATGAAATCGAGATTTTTTAATTTGAATTTGGAATGAGAATTGTTCAATCCAATTTTTGAATGGATGATAAAGGTTTTAGTACTTTTTAGTGTGAACCTATGCAGATTATCTTAACTATTACTCATCATAGGTCTTATGCTCTATATTATCTCACCTATAAGCAAAACTAGACTAACAGAGACATTAGATAATGAACTGTTTTCATTAATAAAAATTTAATTAATTATATCAAATTTTATAGAATCATAAAATTTTTATTTATTTCTCTCTATTTTTAAAGTTAAAAAAGATAATTTATCAATTTTATAATTTTCATAAAATATGATTACATACATTTAATAATATATAATATTATATATTATTAATATAATATTATATATATTATAATAATATATTATATATATATATATAATATAATTATATATATATTATATTTATATTAAATATTGTAGGTATTAGTGATATATATTAATGATATTATTTATATAATATATTTAAAGTATATTTAATATATAATTATATTATATATTATTTATTTTATTTTAATATATATAGTATATAACTATATTTTATAATATAATAACATATATATATATTTAATTATATATTATATTTATTATATATAATAAATTTATTATATATAATTATTATTTAGTAGTTAATATATATATTAATATCTATATAATACTAATTTATAGTATAATATCTCACTAATAATTATAAAATATATATTATAAATTTAAATATTTATTTATTATAATATCGTATATAATAATAATATTTTATACTCAATTCTGAGAGAGGTGTTATATTTTATTTCTATGAGCTCACATTAACAAATTCTGATTATTAAACATTGCTTTCGTTTTCAATATAATCATTATTTCAAATTCTCATTATTAAAAAATATTTATCTTAATTAGTATCTCGTACTATAAATATCTTTTCCTTAAGATATTATACTTAAATTATGATATATTTTATGAGTCACCATATATTTATAAATAATATTTATAATTTTCTCATAATTACTTTAATTCGTAATAATTTTTCTATAATTATATAATAATAATTGTGAGATAACTAATTCCTATAAATTAATTATATATTAATAATATATTATATAATATATATATATTATATATATATATCTATATATATTTATATATTATAATAATTATATAATATATATAATTATAATTATTATAATATATATAATAATATAATATATTTTTATTATATTCTATATAAATATTAATATATATATATATATAAATTAATTTATATATATATATATATAATATATATTTATATATAATATATAATATAATTTATTATATATATTAATAATTATTAATATATTATATATTAAATTAATACTATATATATCTTATATAATATTATCATATATTTATTATTATATTATATAATATATATATTTATTATATAATATATATTATATTATTAAATATATAATATATAATATATATAATTATATATATATAATATTATATTTAATATATTATAATAATTATATATATTATATATATATATTAACATATTATAATATATTATATATAATATATATATATATATTAATATTTTATATATATAATTATATTTATTATATATATATATATTTAATAATATATATATATATATATATATATATAATTTATAATAATTATTATATTTATTACTTTATTATTATATATATTATATATATTTTATATTATATAATTTATAATTTATATACATTTATATTTTAAATAATATATAATTATTATAGCTTATATTTTTAGATGGAATTAAGTGAATATTATATATTTATAATATATAATATTAATAATATACTAATTTATATTAATATAATTATATATTATATATTAATTACACTATAAATATATATATTCTAGATTTAATTAAATAATATATATTTATATATATTTAATTTATTAAATTTATATATATTTTCATATAACTATAATATATATATAATATCTTATATATCCTTTATATATAATATATAATATATTATTATATATATATATATATATATATAATATAATTATATTTTATAATAATTTGATATTCTTATTATAATAATAATTATTAATATATAATATTTAATTAGTATATATATATATATTATTTTTATATATTTTATATATATTATATTTATATAAATATATTTAATATATATATATAATTTATATTATATTATTATTATATATTTTTATATATTTATATGATGATAATTAATAATAATATTAAATATTTATATATTATAATATATATATTAATATTATTTAATATTATGTGATAAATAAACTACCCTTTATTTCTTCACCAATAACTGTAATCAAAGCTAATTAAGAGCACATATATATATAGTTATACCACACTCTAAACTTAGTTCTCTGAGCCATAGCCTATTATATGCACATTGACGTGAAATCTCAGGCCTGGTGAGTAGTATAATCCTTCCTCTTATCGCAACTAGCGCTCTATGCTAAATATAGTAAATTCTTTATTCTTACGTAGCTTTCAGCTCATTTTCGACTGAGTCCTCAACTTATATCATCATTCATACCACTACATCTTCTCACTTCTTGTGATTCTACCCAAAGTCTTATCATTTACCTTCAGTAGCAAGTTCATAGAAATCTCGCATATTACATTACTTACTCCTCAATATTATCTATTCTTACGTGAGGTGAGATAAAACAATATGGCCATATAAGTACTAATACTCATTATAGTACTAGTGTTCTTCTGTTACTACTCATATGGTTGATGAACGACAAAATAGACTTGTCACACCTAGCCTAAATATTATCGAAAATTTCTTCTTCGCTCTCCTCTTCTCGTCAACACTTATACATATATTTGTAGCTACACTGTATCACTCACTCATCTCGTGCCTGCCTATACAAATCTTGCTTTTAGTTCTGTATATGTATATAAGTAGGTCCAAGCTTTACGACTATAGGTATATATATATATATATATACTTATATTACATATTATATATATATAATATAATATAATATATTATATATATATATTATTATTTTATATAATAAATTGATTTATATAATATTATATTTTGATAATATATATAGATATATACTTTAGTTTTATAAACTATATATATATACTATATATATATTGATATATATATATAGTATAGTAATATAGACATAGTATATATTAAAACTACAGTTTGATAATATAATTTATGATATAATATATATATATACTATATTATTATATTATAGTATATATAATTTTATATATTTAATATATATATATCTTTTTATATTTATATATTTATATATGTGTATCTATATCTAATATATATATTATAATATAATATATATATATATATATATATTATATATATATATTTATATATATATATATATATATAATTATTTTAGCTTTATTTTTCCATTATTTCTTTTTACTATTATTTGTTTACTTAATGTTTTTAGTATTGAAATTTTCACCGAATTTATTGGTCTATGTTTAGGTTATTTATTTACTTTTGGTTTATCTTATTTTAATTTAATTTATTTCTGTGTTACATAATTTTTAATTTACTTTACACTAGTAAAATAGAAATCATGCTTTAGAGGTCCTTACACCATTCGGAGAAGATCACATTTAACAAATACGAAGAAAAGTCAAATGGATTTTGATGAGACTTAAAAATTTATGTTTTTGAGTCATGTTATCTCCTTAGACTGAATGCGAAGATGTTTGACGTAAGTTCATTTAAATGCAGCATTATGACTATTTTTTTTGTTTTTTTTTTCAATATAGATTGGAAATTTTTTTTATATTTTTATCATTTGAAAAGTAAAAATTATTTTTAGAAAATATAATTGAAAAAAAAAAAAAAAAAATTAAATTTCTTCAAATATTTTAAAAAATTTTGTTTAAAATTACATGTACTTATTATTTAAAAATTTAGTATTTTAAATTCCATGATAGGGATCTATTTAAATTAAAATAACTGAATGATAAATATTTAATAAGCATCTAACTGCAACCAACCTGTTAATATATTTTCAAAGCTACTGTATGCGTTAAAAGATAACTTTATTTTAGCGTTCTATTGTTATTTAACATATAAATATGTAGTATAATTTATATATTGATCCAATAGTAAACGATGTATAAAGATATATAATATATACCATCCCAAAAACCTATAATTATAAAATTACAAATATTAATAATATAAATATTTAATACATATCTAGAAACATGAGTATAGTCTAGATAAAATATATAATATATATATATAACCAATATATATATAGATATACCGTATATATATATATATAGTATATATATATACTATTATTATAATTAATATTTAATAAATATTATATAAATAAATTTATATTATTACAAAATTAATCTTCAATAATGGTACAATTAAGCAAAAGTTTCCTTTACTTTTACTATCCCTGGTATTCCCATTACAATGATTGTTCGAATTTCTCTACCTTTTCCCTTTTAATTTCATTTAATAAAAAACTTTTTATTTTGAATTTCTATAAACCTTTCAATTTAGTTAACCTTTCATAATATTTTAATCTTTTTACTTTTAATTTCTTTTAAACACTTTGTTTTACTTTTAATATTTTAATATTTTACTTTAAATTTTCATTAAGTTTCATTAATTTATTTTTAATTTTGTACTTCATGATACAGACAATTTATTGATATAAATTTTTTTACCTGTAAAATTTTTTATTAAGCTATCTTACTGTTAATTTCCTTTAAAAACATTACTTTTATTTTTTAAATATTTTCTTTTTAATTTCTTTAAACCCATAATTTCTTTTAAAACATTTTTATTTTTTGTAATTTCCTTTACGCTTAATACTTTGGCTTTAAACTTTTCAAATTATATTTAGTAACATATTTTTCTTTAATTTTTTTACTTTTAAATTTCTTTTTTAAACTTTTTTCTTTTTATTGATTTTGTATTAAACTTTTTTTCGTTATCTTTCTTTAACAACTTTCAAAATTTCAAAACTAAAAATGGCGCATTATATCTTTTTAAACGTTTCATTTTCATTTCTTAAAACCCCATAAGTTTCAATTTTCTAAAAAAAAATTTAAAAAATTTAATTTTTAATATTCTATTTCTTTTATATAATGTTCTCTGTTAATTTATTTTAAAATTAATTTTCTCAACTTCTTTTAAACTTTTACTTTCTTAAACTTTTTTTTTAATTTCTGTAAAACCTTTGATTTTTTCTTCCTTTCAAATGTTTATTTTCTTTTTAACCCTCTACCTTTAATTTTAAAACGCTTTTCTTTAATTTTTCTTTATAGATTGATTTAATCTGAAAAATATGTGTTGAGATAAAGAACTCGAAGTAAGCTTTTAATATCGAACATCTTGAAGAAAAACTCGAATTCAAAATAGAGTATATCGAGCTCATTGGGAGATGGATTGACGATGACTTACTTATAGGGAACACCTCACAAGTTATCCAGTTTATTTAGCAAGAGTAAATAAATGACTGTAAGGTTATTATTGAATCTCCAACATTTTTATACACCGACAATCTTCCTTATATTATTCTTTCCACGTTATTCGATCTTCTGAGGACATAGGATCTCAGAGTCTGTATTGCTTCCCGTCCTCCTTATTCCGATGAGTCTGAAGTGAGTTTGGATCTTTCCGCCATTAAGCTTTAATAATCCGACCTTCCCTACTTTTTATCAACCCTACTCTAGATTGATGTATATTTTGGTATATAGGATCCCTCGTTATTCTCATCTGTACTGTCAGAAATATACATTATGTTTATTCCCCTATGAGAACCCTTATATATGGCCTGCTCCCCACGAAGCGTGGCTCTGGTGTTCTTTAAACCAATCAAACTTTGGTCACGACCTGTATAACCCTGGGTTTCCAATAAGATTATGCTCCAAAAGCACAATATTCCAATGATTAAGATCGGCTTCTATTCCGTATACATTGAATGTTATTAATAATAGCTAATCAGAACCTTCCCAAAATCTGCAACATCTTTCTATCTCTTTTAATTAATCTACTGGGGACTCTGGCACACTCGCAATAATTCTTCAAAAAGGTAAATCAATTGTTCAAAATTTGCAAGAAGATTCTTGGTCAAATTTGCGGAACTATACATTCTGGACACGTTCACTCATTTGCCACTGTACCCAAGGGTAGTTCTCATTCCCAGCTTCTTTTACTTCACAGCCTATGCATGGAATATTCTTACCTCACAACTTGAAAACTAATAGGTAATCATTTCTTTTTGTAAATTGCCATATCAAAGATGCAACCAAGCACATCTATGAATTTTAATAAGTCATGTGCCGTTGATGTCTACCTCTTACTGGTTAGACTGATTTGCGATGACTTACATTTGACTCATTCCCGATTGTATTTACATTATAGTTTACACGATAGGAAAATATACTTATGAGTATATTCGTTGAATTAAGGCAATTTACTATTTCATTTTTCTTTTTATCATTATCTTGGTTTTAGGTATTTTTGCTTTAAAAGTATTTAAGTTATTTTATTAAATAAATTTAAAAATTTTATGGAAGCTGAACTCAATTTAATGTCCTAATTCTGGTTTGTTAATTTTCATCGCTCTTTGTATTTGAACAGTCATTTAATTATTTTTATACAATTTAATGTTGATTTATTATAGTAAGTTGCAATTTTGTTTGATGTTAAATATTGAAGAATTTGATGATAAATATTGAAGAATTTAATATGTGTTTAATTTTGAAATAATTGTATAATTAAATATATTAATTTATTGTTAAATATATGATACTTATTTTTATAATGATTTCCATTTATAAATATTGTATTATGTAACCTTTTATTTTACACACTTTTTAGTAGGAATACCCTAGGAAAAAATCGCAAATATAGACAGATATTGGAGTGTTTTCCTGGCGTGCGACTCTCATTAGGAAGATTGGGGAAAGCCTATCCTGACAAAGTGGAGGGTGACTTATTCAGGGTGTTATTACTGACTATATCTAACGTATATTTGGCTCAATACCCTGAGGTCCGAAGACGTTTTTTTCTAGAGGTAAATATACACTCACACCGTATTCATCATGAGTATCCCAACACCACGGGAGGTAATTATCATTTATAATTTTCTCTCTTGGGTAGATGTGAGGTGGCTCGCGATAGTCCAGGGGTGCATTTAGAGAATTAAGAGTTGATTAAAAAAAGATGCTTGCGGTTTCTATTACCCTTGCTGACGAATAACACTACAGTTAACTTTATGTTATCACATCTTACACTGTGGCTTTTATGTTTACACTCTATTTTTCATCTGACAGGTGTTTCCTCTTGTGTAGTCATCAGTCTCCATGAGCAGTATTTTTTAGGTTGATTTATTACAGGTAATTCAGGTGACCTCAGCCCTATTTGATAGCCTTCTTCTCTTTACCTTTATTTAGGCAAGACCCTTTAAGACAGTAAAGACCTCATTAATAATTGTCCAGTATAGATCTTTTCGTGACTGTCACCTTGTTTAATTCGCGCTGTGGTTTAGTGAAATCATAGTTACCATTTCTCCGATGGTGGAGATGGAATTCCGGTCTACCAAATTTTGGTAAGTTACAAGAGTGTGGGAAAATGAAGGAGATCTTACAAAGCCGAATCAAACATACCCTACAGCACTAATTTACCTGTCAGAATGGCTTCGGGACAGACAATCATGGTACAAATTTTGATGTATCGGAGAAGACTTCAGGGGCGACAGGACTTTGTATGCTACTGAATAATATTCTTCTGTTCAGTGTATTTCATTTTCTGGATCTAACACTCCAAATGCTATCGGGCTGCTAGTCATAGTAACGCTATGCCTACCAATATATAATGCCAAATACCAAGTTTTACCTTAATTTATGAGACATATCAATATGATGCCAACATGCGATGTGGAGGATCTTGTTCACATTGTTAGTGAAATCAAGACGCACTCAGGTAACCGCTGAGAGATATTGATGAGGGTAGAGCATCAAAGGCGAAGAAATAAACTGAAGTTGCCATTTCTTGCGTATAATCAAATTAGAACAACATCAATTAGCTGGCAGGTTGTACGATGAGCATAGTTGCATTCTCGATTATATTATCTGTCCCTAAGTTACAAAATAAGGAGAAGGTCAAAAACAGGAAGGGAGATATCATATAAAGTCTTAATATCTCTCATATGTCAATTGATGCTCCTTTCATGCCTTGGTAAATCGTCAAGCGGGGGTTGTCGTATACGTTGTTATGATCCATGCCAGGATCAACTTTCTAAAGATAGTAGTTTCCTATTTCTGAGACGAGCGATCTGGTGACTAGTGCCTCACGAAGGGCAGAGAAGGTGGACTTATCGGGATTCAATTACTCAGGTGGTCTTCATCCTAGACCAGTTCTCCTTCACTGATTGTCAGCCTAGGGAGTTCAATGGATTTGCATTAGGCAATTCCATGTCCCGGTTCGGCGAGATCGCAGGTAACAGGAGGCCACGATGCCTTTTTTCTCCTAACCTTTATTATTATAAAATGAATCTATTGCTATTAATATTTTCAATTCCGTGCTCTTAGTTAATTTTTCATTACATTATGAATACAAATTATAGAGTCATATTCCAGATACAATTCCACATGTATTATAGTTGTTTCAGTTACCTATGTCATTCCCGACACTGGACTCAAACTTATATAGTTATTTATTTTCTTTTCGTTTATTTAGGTTTACAGATATTAGAAATAATATATTTTATATATCTTATGTCTCACATACACACTCCTACGTCATATTTGGCATGATAGCTCTTTCTTGTGTTCATCGAATTAGATTCTTGGTGACAATGTTAAGCGATTAGTATTCGTAGCTGGGAGAATCTCTCTTATCAGGATCGGACCATAAAAATGATACTTATTTAAAATTCTATGAAAATTTTAAAAGTTTATCTCAATCGAAATATATATATTAACTAGTTAATATTCACGATTATTAATTATTACTGTCAATTTTTTTTTATATTTTTTAAAGAAGACTCCTGCTCATTAGGTAATAAACATACTGAGTTAAGTAAATTTAATTCATAAAGATGTGTTCGAAAAATCTTCGCTCTGTTTCATAATATTTTCATTGTTAAGTATTAAGTTGAATTATAACGCAAATTTTCAGGATGCCCGATGTCAAGTTAAACCTCGGAAGAAACCTTGGTATAGAAAGTTTCTGCTTGTTCACGGCACAGCAGACATGTCCGATCTTAGCTAGGTGTTTTCATGTTATGAGCAGCAGTTGCGAAGTCAGAGTTGCTATTTTCGAGGGTACGAAGGCTAGTTTTCAGAGGATTAATTCAATACGCTAGGAATCAATAAAGAAAATCTCCTATATTACGTAAAACTCAAATAAATTCACTTGAAAATTAATACACGAGTGAGACTTGCCCCTTCGAATCTTTTAGTATACTTTAGTGAACTAGAACACATTTTGGACGGTAGCTGAATTAATACAAGAGTATGTAAATACTGCAATTACTCAGTGGTAATGGATCAAACGAATATAGTCAAATTTAGTTAAGTCAATAACTATTAACAAAATACTATTCTAGAATAACTAGGAATTTTCTGGGGAAACTACAACTACTGTGATCTATGATGCGATATGAGTAGATTTGGAAGATGCTATCAGTATACAATAACCAGTATCTAAGTCACTATAAAGACCGGTTTAGCTGTAGGAAAGAAAATAAATAGATGGTTACTATTAATTGGAATGATTATACAATCCTGTGCATACATCTGATCTATTATCACACATGAGAGTGACGATGGAGTATTTTATGACCGCGGGCTTGAATAACATTAAAACATTTTGGGGTGGGATATAATCTGCTTACTTCAAAGAGCATAAATGACTCAGAGAGGAGCAATCTTTCATTGGATTCAGGGTGGGTACAATATATCCTTACTCTGCACCTAGGTGACTATAAAGTCATTGGCATGATGAATCTCGAGGATCAGTTCCGGCGAGGGATAGGCACGTGGACTCACAATATTGATGCCAATTAGAAAGCCTTATGAGAATTGAGAATTTCCAAGACCAAAAATGCATTTAGTTATTCCCGTTTTTTTGGGATTTTTCTACGATCTAGTATCTGAGTCTTGACACGTCAATAGTCCAATTGAGAACTCTGATAGATTAGATATGATAAAATTCTACATAGCAAACGTCGAGTCTTCGCAAGAAAATGGATTGGGTGCTTTGAAAGTGAAATACAAAAAGAGGATTACATTGATCTCGTAATGCAAACGATGCAGGCTAGCACTTTCAAAACCACGAAGCCATAATTGTATAGGGAGCTTTTATAGTATGGTTTTTCCTCTCGATCCCGTATCAGATGTTCTAAGACTGCCACCATTTTCCCATTTATCATCACTAATTTCTCTACTGTATGTTTCTTTTTAGGACTTTGCCTATATCCTCACAGTTACAATTAGGATGGTACTACTACCAGAGATGTTTCTAAGTGGTGATAGGGAAACACTTGCTACATATATTGAATATAGGAAAATTAATATTATGTTGTTATGTCTGATTACACTCGATGCCTATATGGGTGAATTTTATGTATATGTTGAGTTACAGATTATTATGAGACAGTGGTTAATTTGAACTTAAGCGATGTAAGTTGGGCTAATTTGGTCTCTTCTAGCCAATGCTGGAGAAAGGGGTGTATGAAGGGGTCTCCAGAGGGCTAGAGCTTCTATCATGTCCATTATTGTGATATATGTGCTCACGCTGATACTGGAGGATGTATAGTTCGAAACCATAGCGTTCCTCTGTCCTCCAGAGACTTCGACATGCCAATATGTTATTTTATGTCTATATAGAACATTACGTTTGTTTATTATGAATGTCCTATATTTTCCATTATGTAATTGGTTATTACTGTATTTTATAAGTACGTGATTCTGATTCCACGTTTGTGCAATGGGAGAGATAGAATACAATAAATTAAATCTCATAATCTTTTCTGTCTCAAATATTTTTCAAGTTATATTACAGTAGTCTTATAGTTTAAAGAGAAGAAAGCTAATTAATGTTAAGGTAATGTTTCTGTCGAGATAGTGTTCTAGTTACATTGTTTTTCGCGGTAGATAAGGTATATATAATGCTCTAAATTGTATAACCATAATTTTCATATATTGCATGTATATATTAAATAATGGATTATGTTCTAGTATACTCTGAAACATAAAAAACACAAATTGGAGAATTATTCTTGGACTGATATTGTCTTCTTCCGTCTGTCTCATATACTGCAGATGGCTCTGCTGTTAGTCTTATGATCAAATAGTAACTAATCATAAAGCAGACTCCAAGGAGACTGGGTGGTCACGCACACTAGATAATAGAGCTATAGGCATTTATACTACAGTATCTTTCACTGTGGTGCTAAATAGCAAGTATAAACTCTGGTGTGGCCATACTATCACCCTCCCACCGGACGCCATTTTATACACATAAGCCAATACAATCTATTATTCAACGGGTGTAAAATTAGATTATGGCGAACGATGCTACATTAGTCACCTGGACCGATATAGGGTTCAAGATCTCTTCGTGTAATACATAAGTGCTTGTTAGGACGACTGATTTGTCTTACATACTACTATGATACCCGTTGAATATTAAACTTAAAGATTAACTAATATACTTTCTCTTCGCGCAGATCTCTTCAGAGCCATTGGTATTATACATTTCCATTATATACCAGATGAGCATTACTATAGTATAATTGATATAGATAAAATATAGAACATCAATTAATAAATCTGTAGTAAAATTTATGTCTTCCGAGTGTTGAACTCTAGACATACATAATCTTACTATTATAATAACTGAGCTTGCGGTTAATGATATATGAACCTGGTACATACTGATCTCATGACTTTGGTGTCAACCTATTAAAACTTTCTCTTCAATATTACTTTTATTATATTATAATGAGTGTGGATAGTTCTCTTTGGATAAGGCCTCATATTATATTAATTTAACCCTCAACTATTATACTTATGTCTATATATTATATAATATATATAATAGTATTAATAATATTTATATTAATAATCTAAATATATTATAAATAATATTATATTATTTATAAAAAATTTATCAATTATATAATATAATTATTAATGATATAACCGAATTTTAAAGGTTGGGTGATATATATTAATATATAATATTTATATATATAATATATATATTAATATAATATTTGATAATATTTATTTATATTATCTAATTATTATTATATATATATAATATATTGTATATTATATATATAATTATTATGAATTTATAATATATATATTAATATATATATTAATATATATTTAATAATTTATATATATATTTAATATATTAATATATTATATATATATATATTATAATATATACTATTTATTATTAATATATATATAGTGATATATAATATATATAATAGGATATTTAATATATAATAGTATATTTATATATATTATTGTTGAGCGTTAGGAAAGGGGGGCATGTATAAAAAATTAAATTTGATTTCACCACTTAAATCATATTGCAAAGTGAAGACGCAAAATACCTTTTTCGATTACACCAATCGAATGTTTATTTTAAGAGGTTTATTAGTTAGTAAATAAACTGGAAAAACCTACCCTAGCAATTTGTAAATTGTCTGTGAGATAATAATGATAATTAACTATATTATAACGTTAAATTTTATATAAACACATTTATTTTTTATAGTTTTAATTTTGTGTTTCCGTATTTTTCAATTATTGGCTTGATAAGTCAAACTACTCTGTGGTACTATTATTTATCAGTCTAGAACCTTTCTTACGAACAGTATTCTTCACGTCTTGTGATAACTTATACGCTCAGTTAATGATCGATAGCAAATTTGGCGGACTGATTAAAATAGCTAAGCTAAATTAAATATATATATATTATATAATATTAATTAAATTATATATTATAATATATATATATTATATATTATTTATAATTAATTATTTATATATATATTATATATAATATATATATATATATTATAATATATATACATCGCAATAACCTTAATATATACATATATATTTAATTATATATATTATTATTAATAATATATTTATTAATATTTATATTAATATATATAGATATATCTAATATATTATAGATATATAATTATATATATATACTATATTATATTATATTATTAAATATATATATATATAATATTTATTATATATATATACTAATATATATTATAAATTATATATTTAATATATATTATTTATTAATTTATATTATAAATTTATATTATACTCCTCACTCACTACTACGGATAAATATAAATAATATATATATTATAACTGAGGTTTTGGTTTATATACTTAGGGACGGTTTTACCTTTTTTAATTTTTTTGTCCTTAGTAAATTATTTACCCTTTATCGTGAGGTATATTTATGTAATCAATCATTTGATAGTATATATATTGGTTTATTTTAGAGCATTATAATTCCATTATATATATAATATTTATTAATTATATACTTTACCCATACATTTATTAACTACTCTCACTCTATTGTGTACATTTATTATTAACAAACTTTTGATGTGAGTTTGATCAAACTGTTTATCTTGGCCAGAAATTATATCTCATCAATTAGTTATTGCTATACTTATTTCCAACTTGGTTTGCTTAAGATAATGAAGCTAGATTATACCTAAAATATATACTTGAGAATAATAAGAGTTTTTTTTAGGTATATAATAATTATGGTCCTATGAAATTCATTAATAGTGATACCTATTTAATTTTCTACAGTTTTTTATTTCTAATTTTGGCTTAATTTGGAGGAATCATATGAGGTCCTGTATAGATTTTATTAATACAGTGAGCATTACCTCTACTATTCTCACATATATATTTATTTTCTTGTTGAGGTATAACCACTTTTTTTTTATAAACAAAAAATGATAAAGCAGTGTCAAACTGTTCACCTTACTATAAGAGATTAATCTCATAATATGATAATATTTTAAGAATTGCCTCATACAGTGACATGTATCTTATGTATAATATGTTATTCATTTGTACCTTTTGTAGTTTATAATAGAAGTTTTACCTTTACAAGACACAACTCTGCCCCCCCTAAAATAGAAGGACATCCACTTCGGGGAGCGTACCTCTCTATCAGTAGTCAAGGATGCAGATAAATAACCCAATTAATTCATAATATAT
>JABUQX010130058.1:0-16040 GCA_015478945.1 Trachelipus rathkii
AAGATATATTATTAGATATGGTTTCCGCTCCTGCCAGAATAAGTCGAGCTCCACGAAATGACTCATTAGTATCTTCTATAAAGAAAACTTTACGATATAAAATAATACAAAAGGTACATATATGAAATGGAACATCTTAATCAAATGCTGTCACTATTTACCTATTAAATAAATTCATTATATTATTGAATTATCTCTATTTATAAGGAGTCCAGTATATTAGCACTGCTTTTATTTATTGATAATGATGTTAGAAGTCTTTATAAACTAATCTGGCTTGAAGTAAATAGAAACAAATGTTGATATGCTGTTTGTACTTCTCAGCAGCTTCTGGTGCAGAAAAACCGTAATGAGTGTGGGCCCTCACGCAATATACTCATTACATCAAAAGTAACTGAGCGCTAAAGATTAGAATTAATAAATCATTGTAGTTTTGAATATTTAGGGAATAGCTATTGATAAACAATATTATTGTTAGACTATTATACCAAAAACTACTTTATACAGTTAATATATTTATAGATTATTAACTAGAGAGTTCAAATACATTTTCTTTTACATAATCACCAGTTGTAGAAGTAGATGGCAACATGATGATAGATGTTATTAATAGTATATTGCCAAAATGATCAGTGACTTGACAAAACAACAAAAAAGTATTTAGTGTAATAATATAATAGTCAATAACTAAAAGTAAGTAGTTATAATAAATTTATATTATGTTATATATATTATAATTATATAATTAATAAATACTATTAATGTATGAAAATCGATAACAAAATAAACAATTATTTATATATTACTATATATAGTATTATTATTAAAATACCATACTATATATATATATATTTATATGATAAAGAAAAATATTCAGAACCATAAAATCAAATTATAAACTAAGTTAATAATTAAACAAAACATAAATTTGCTGGGAAATAGTATATATATTTATAATATATATATATATATATATGAGATAGCTACAAAATATAAGTTTTTTTTATTAAAAAAAAATTAGTCTCCAACTTTTCCTCACAAAATAAATAAAAAATCTACGCACCCAATAGGTAATCAAACTACATAATTAAAATTTTATTCACTTATAACGTTTTTTTCTTTATTTGAGTTTTTTTTTTTGAGTGAAAAATTTAAATATTTTTCTTATTTTAGAAACTTGAGAAAAAGCTGACAAAGTTTCTTTGAAAATATTTACTGTTCAATCATTTCTTAATGTAACGCAATAAAATTTAATAAAACGGTTTCTTTTTTACTTACCTAATGTGATCTCCATTTCTTTAATCATGTGTGATGAAATAATGACAGTTTAATAAGATCTCTAAAAATAAAGGAGAAATTTATCATTTATATGTATAGCAATCATTTTTTATATTTATATTGATATTATATAGGTCTAATAATTATCTTCATTATATTATATTTGATTAAACTTATAATAATTTTATTTTTATATATATTATATATTATATTATTATCATATATTATATATTATATATATTATATTAATTTTATTAATATTTATATACATATATTATTATTAAATATTTATTATATTATTATTATATATATATATATATAACAATTATAATATAAATATTATTATACTTATATTAAATAAATATAAATATATATATATATATCTTATTTATTATATATATATTATATTTATATTTATATTAGTAATAAATAGGTAAGTTATATATAGATATATATATATAAATATAAATTATTATATTATACATTATATATAAAGGGTAACATATAAATTATATATAATATTATTATATATTAAATATATATATATATATTTTATAAATAATAAGTAAGACGCAAAGAAGTGTATAATTAGGCCTCAAAGGGACACTTCCCACTAAAAAAAGTAGACGGTGGACAGGGTAAATTGGGTAATATTCAGTTTCAGATGGGCAAGGCCGGACCATCTAAAAATTTGAGTCTATACTGAAATTTCATCCATTAATGTTTTTCCAACCAAATTAAATCGGATGGTTAAAAGGAAAAAAAATCAAGGTCAAATACGAAAGAGAAGATAGTTAATCTTTAAGTAATATTCAACGTATATTAAGTATTGTAAGACACATCAGTTCGTTCCTAACAATCACTATTATAATCGCTATAAAAGATAAATGTCAGTAAAGACACTTCAATCTAAAGGCCATTAATATTTTGATTTGGTAATTGTGGAGCAGTGTTGATTTGGGTTCATGTAATTACCGTATTAAAACCATAAACGTATAATTTACGGCCCTTTTATGTTTTACGACTCAGTCAAGTTTTGATTTTTTTTTTTTTTTAACATATTTTGCTATAGTAATGATGCTGGAATGATATTTAAGTGTACGGAACGGAATTCAAAAGTTCGAAATATTTTAAATAGTTTTTTAGAAATCACATTTATATCAAAAAATTTTTTTTAAATGAAATATCTCGTAAATATAAGACACTTACAGAAAAGCCAATTACATATTTGGAATCAGATATAAATGATATTACAAAAATGTAAAAAAAAAAAAATTAAAAATGAAATATCTCGACAGGTACGACACTAACAGAAAAACCAATTACATATTTGGAATCAGCATATAAATCTTATTACAAAAATGTAAAAGAAAAAAATTAGGGGCTCGAGCCGACGGGGGACAGAGTGGGGGACGTTTTCCATACCCCGTAGGGGAGGGCACATACCAAAGAGCGGGGGTTCCGGAGACCCTCGTTGTTCCCCGGAAGGCAGAGAGACCCCGACTTCTGCCATCTTTGCGGTTTACCCTTGGGTATTCTTTAGTTAGAAAAAATAAAAAATTCAAACTGACGGAGTCGTAAAACGTAACAGGTCTATATATTTTTTGAATCAGTCCATCACACTTGAAGTGTGTGTTAAGGAAATATGAAAAAAAAAAAAAAAAAAAGAAATAAAACTGACGGAGTCGTAAAACATAAAAGGTCCTAATTTACAAAAATTATTTGAAGCTTTTTTTTTTTTTTTACAAATTGACGTACATTTTAAGTTTATATTTTCAATGAAAATATAAAAAATAACTACGAAAATTTTAACTTCTAAATTTCTCGTTTTTATAGGGATATCACTGTCGATGCTTTCTTATGATTTTTGATATTTCGATTACATTAATATTTTTTGATAATTATCAAAATAATAATAATCGATAAATCTGTACGAGTATAAACGATTCGATTTTATATATTTATATTTTTATTTATATATTTATTATTATTATTATTATTATTATTATTATTATTATTATTATTATTATTATTATTATTATTATTATTATTATTATTATTATTATTATTATTATTATTATTATTATTATTATTATTTTATATTTTATATATTTATATATTATTTTATATATTTTAAATATTATATACTTGTATATATTATATATTTTCTATACTTGACATATCTTATCATAACCTGAACTAGGTTGAGCCTAAACCGAGACGTAACCTATATGGATAGCCGATGCCGTAGACTAAAGCCTAACCTAGATGCATCTAGGCTGCCGTAAAAGTTGACCTAAGTTAGACAGTTTTGGACTATATATATATATATATATATTAATATATATATATATTATTATATATATATATATAGTATATATATTATATATATATATATATATATATTATATATATAAAACTATGCAAACTAAAGAACCCCACAGATATCTCTAAAACAAAGATAGGTACAAAAACATATGGAATCAGCGTAGAAATTTGTATGGTAAAGTGAGTATTTTTTCAATATCTTTTAAAATCTAAAATAGGTACAAGAAATATAACTATATGGAATCAGGCGTGATTGTATGAAAAGGATTTTTATATGCTAATACAGTATTTGGAATCAAGCGTATAATTTTTTTTATTTTTTTTAGGGGGCTCGAGCGACGGTGGACATGAGGTGAGAAGAAGTGCTTCGCGTCTCCCAGGAACCTAGCGATCACTGACTTTCTTTTGCGGTTTATCTAGGGGTATTCTTTAGTAAAAAAAAATATATTTATTTCATATCAAATTTCACACGCTGATATTCCATATATGTTATTATTTAGATACTAAATTTTTATCGTAGTTTTTAGAGATATAAAAAAAAATTCGAGTTTTCTCATACAGTGTCTTGATGCTAATTCCTATATGTTTTAGTTTTCTTGTAACCTATCTTAGTTTTAGAGATATCATGCTGGTACTTCCTTTAGTTTCACTGAATCCAAGTTAATAAGAGTGATATGTAGTCTAGATATTAGATATTAGATATTAGAGATATTAAAAAAAAATTCGTTTTCCATACAAATTTCTTATGCTAATTCCATATATGTTATTATTTTCTTTGTAACTATCTTAGTTTTACGAGATCATGCTTCCTTAACTCTGTGGTTACTGTTATTTCACTGAATCCAAGTTAATAAGAGTGATATGTAGTCTCTATGTCACTAGTAAGAGTGCAGTCAGTGCAGTCAGTCAATATCTTTAAAACTAAAATAGGTATAAGAAAATTAATAACATATATGGAATCAGCGTATGAAATTTTATGAAAAGGATTTTACTATGGAAAAAAATATTGATCAGCGTATGATTTTTTTTTTTTTTTTTTAGGGGGCTCGAGCCGACGGTGGGACAGAGGTGGGAACGAAGTCCCCTTCGTCGTCTCCCAGGAGGCCAAGAGACCCTGACTCTTTGCGGTTTATCCTAGGGGTATTCTTTAAGGTAAAAAAAAAATATTATTTTTTCCAAACATTTCTTTAATATTGATTCATATATGTTATAGTTTTCTGTACCTATTGTAGTTTTAGTGAGATCTAAATAAACAATCGTTTTCCATACAAAATTCTTATATGCAAATTTCTATAATTAAGTAGTTTACTTTACTATTCTTAGTTTTGAGATATCATGCTGGAACTTCCTTTTAGTTTCACTGAATCACAATGTTAATAAGAGTGATAATGTAGTCTCTATTCACTATAAGGTGCAGTCGAACAGCTAGGAACCTATGTGAAAGCTGTGTTCCAGTGAAGTGGAAAATGAGACAGAGAGGAGTGTGCTCCTTTGCAGTTCTATCCATAGTGATAATGGATGGGTTGTAGCTACAGAGGGTCACTGGATTTGGGAGGAGGGTGTTGGATTACTCATGGCACAATCTACGATGATATGCAGTGGTGACAAGTGACAGAGCGACTCTGCGAGCGTTGGATAGGTGGGGAGACATTTTGCACAGAGAAGGATTAAAATAAAAGGAAAGACGGAGGTGATGAGATCTCTAGAGAAAGAGAGTTGCTTACATCGTGATAGAGGGAGAAAGATTGAAGGAAGTGGAAAATTTAAGTACCTGGATGTTACTGTGGATGGAGAAATGGCCTACTCTTGTATATTGGTCGGAAGCTGGCCTTACCAGCAAAAAAGGCAATGATTGGTGGCAGCAGAGATGAGCAGTGCTTAAAGACTATGTAGTGTGACGTAGAAGGAGCTCGAAGAGAAAGAAATTTCTGAAATTAGGCGTTGAACTTGGGAGTAGAGCCTTGGTTGACAGAGAGACCCATGTGAGGTGGTTAATTTGCCATGTCCGAAGAATGAATGAGGAGTAGATAACTGCGAGATTCTATGTGGCAGCTGGAAGAAAAACCTGTTGGGAGACTCATGAAAGAAGGATATGGTATGGAGAATGGTGTTGGTGCGTCGATAGCGAAGCGAGGAAGATCTATTGCAAGAGTGGAAGAGGAAGGATTTCACCACAGTGCAGGTATCCGCATGGAGTGGGTTTAGCAGAGACAGCGGCTGTGCTCTAATCTCAGTGCGCTTTGGTGAGAAAAAGGTGATATATATTATATATTATATATATATTGTAACATATATATATAGATTACTTATACTATTATAAAATATTATATATATATTATTATATATAAGTATTATATATATTATATAGAATAGTATAAATATATATATAGTAGTATATATATATATAGTTATATATATATAATATATATATTATACTTATATACTATAATATATTTATATATATAATATATATATTATATTATTTACTTTATTAAATATAATATATACTTATAATTTATATATATTATTATTATTAAATATATTATATATTATATATATATATATATATATTTTAAAATATTATTTAATTATATTATAATGATATATATTATTATATATAATATTACATTATATATATTATATAATAATTATATATATATGTATAATATATATATTATATATATATATATATAAATATATATATAATATTATATATATTATTATATATATTATATATATGATATATTTATTATCTATATATAATATATAATATATTAATGCTATATATATATTTAGAGTGAAACAGTATTTATACCATATATTAGGTATAATATATATAATATATATGTAGTAAATATATATATACTACTATATATATTGTATATATGGTTATATATTATTCTTTAATAGTTTAATATTAATTAATATATTATATATTATTACAATTTTTTTTACTCCACAAATTCAGCAATGAATAATAATGATATTTTTAAGGGGCAGTTCTAATGTTAGAGTTACTAGGAAGATTAAGTACGAAGAATACGATAAGAATATTTTAAAGGAATTTGAAAAGTTTGCTTAGATAACATTCGGAACTGTAATTATTAAGCAAGAAAAACTCCTTCTCGGAATATTGTGTAAATATATATATATATATATATATATATATATATATTTATTATATATATTATATAATATAATTATATATATATATATATCATATATTATAATTTATATATATGATACATTATATTATTTATATTAATTATATTATTATATATAGATATAAGATAATAAATATATATAAAATACATTATATATATTCTATTTATATATTTATATATAAATATATATATATATAATATAAATTATATATATGTTATTTTTATATAATATAGGGATATTTATATTCGTTAATTATATCTATATATTATATATATTATATATAAGGTATATATTATAAAACAGTTCATTCGAATGTCTCTTGTTAGTCTGTTGCTTGGGGATATAGCTTGACCTGAGTGGAAGTTAAGAATCGCCAGGTCACAAAACTTTATCATCCATGGATCAAAAAACAGCTGGTTTGCATCTTCAAATTAGTTACCATATCAAAATTCCGTCTGAATAATTATTGTCAAACTATTTACCAATTGAAAGTTAGAACTAAAAAGTCCTTTATTAAGTTTCGGCCAAAATAGTTAAAGTAGTTAATTATTCGAATCAAAAAACAATTTAGGGCCAAAAGAAAGTTGTTTATTGAAATCAATATCAGGATATATATATTATATATATATGATATATATCATATTGTATATGATATTTAGATTCTGACATTTATTTATATATGTGCAATATTATTATTCATATATTTATAATATATATTTAGTCATATACAGTATATATTATATATATATATGGTATATATGTATACATATATATTATATTATATACATCTTATTATATATATTTAGTTCTCAGACATTATATATATATATAATAAATATATATATATATATATATACTATATATATACCTCCATATTATATATATATATATATTATTATATATACATATCTTTATATATATATATATAGTATATAATTATATTATATATATATATATATATATATAATGTATTATCATATATATATATAATCTATCATATATATAGATGATAAATATATATATATACTTATATATATATATATATATAAAAATACATAATATATATATATATATATATATTATATATTATATATATACTATATATATCTATATATATAAATAGAGATATATATATACAGTATAAGATATATATATATGTATTTATGGGATATATATATAATAATGCTATTCATTTATATACCCTACTATATCGATATGTATGTAGATCCTATATATTTTATACCTTATATGCGTACATAATCTTTACCATTTATAATAACATGCAAGATCAAAAAAAAAACACAAAAAAAAAAGAAAACCTGTTCAGTAACCAAGTTGAATGTAATTCACCATAATTCATGAGATGGAATCATGGAACAGCTACGAATGATATAACTCATATTAAATGTGAAGAGGAGTTGTAATCTTGTATGCAAGTTCAGTCCCAAAAATTTAATTTACGCATACTAGTAATTGCAATGCATTGAGTAATCATTGCATAACTAGAAACATACCATGGAAAGAACAAGGAATAAACATATTTACTGTAGCTGTAATCGTGCAACAATCAAGTAAGCCAGTGTTGATGCACCAAGAGCGGAAAGACTCTGCAATGAAAGTAACTTTTTTTAGCATATAAAATAGTGCTTTTTGTGTTAATAAAATAGTCTTTTTTCAATAAAATATTCTTTTTTTAATAAAATAGTCTTTTTTTCAATAAATTAGTCTTTTTTTAATAAAATAGTCTTTTTTCAATAAAATAGTCTTTTTTTCAATAAAGTTCACACCTTCATGGGGCATCATCCCTATTCACAGGGGAGTGGAAACTTTCTTTCAGGTAAGTTTCTATCCTAGGTATCCGGAAACGAATTATTACTGAGCAACATGCAAAAGACTTCGACCTCGACCACATAACTCGTATGGCCGAGGTTTGAATCAGAGTATAAAATTTAGAATCGAGAGTCATGGCAAAGGATAAAGAGCAGAAATGAAGAAAAGCATACTTAATTTGCCTAGCTTACATTCTAGTTTGTCCTCAATCAACGTTTAGGAACGCAGGTTCAAGCATATTATAAAATGGAAAAACCAATGAACTATGCTGTGAAAATGTAAAAGTTCGATTTCTATGAGACGGAATCGCGAGGAAAATGGTCCGAGTACTCCCTTTAGAATTTGATAGAGATTGTGTTTTAACCACCATCTGAAAATGAAAGTCGAAGGTGAGGAATAGTTGTGTGGTAGAATGCATGATCGAGTTTGGGTACTCCGTCGGAGCATCTTTGTAAACCAAGGGTTTGAGAATTCGTAGTTGGATTCTTCCCCAACTATAGAGCAGGAATAACATTAAATTTTAGGGAGGAACAGGAGCGTTAAAAAAAAGAATATATATATATATAGTATATATATTATATATATTATATTTTAATATATATATATATATGAATATATATATAGTATTATATACTATATAATATATTTATATCATATATATTATATATATTATATATATATAATATATAATATATAAATAGTATATATATATATATATATATTATATATATTTATATATATAATATAAGTTCTATATAATAATATAGTATATATATATATATATCATATATATATATATATATATATATATATATATATTATAAATTCGCTTCTCACCACGTCACCCTCTAAGTGGATTAACTATGTTGGAACGCACACTCACATTGGACGCTTTTCAAACAAATTTAAAACCAAAGTTACGGAATTCGAGCAACTAACACAAACTATATCCAGCCATAGCTCTGAGCCCTTTCATTCAACAAAATCGCAACTCCTTTGTTCTTCCAGTCTCATTCTCTCCACTCCAGCTTACACACACATCTCACTCTACAACCCACTCATCGTTGTTTCACAGTCGCCGCCTTTCGTCTTAGTTTCCAGTCACCCTTTCTAGAAGAATAACATCTTACCGTCTTCCTCTTCTACTTGACATTATTCCTCTGACAGTTCCATGTTCCCGAACGATCATAAGTTCGACGAGGATACATGGCACCTTACGGTGATCAGCTAACACTGTCTGAGCGGCTTTATTGCCATACGCGTATCTATTAAAGAGTGGTAGTGGTTAGTCGTAAGCCCACCTACCAATGTCGCCTTTAGTCGCCTTCTATACCACCATAGACGCATTGCAGCGCGTGGGCATTATTTCTCCCCAACACGTAGGGACAAGATAATGTCTGTAAGGTGTTGGACGGAATGGGAGTGCGTGTCTGAACGCAAAAAGCAGAAACAGCCAAACCTATTGTGGTAACTGGAAGCTGTCATCGGAAATACCTAACACGACCGTAAGAGCCCAAATGAGAGGGTACTTTCCGTTTTATTCCGACGTGACCCGCAACTCGATAACCTTTAAAGTAATACTATGTAGTGTATAAGTATATATATATATATATATATATATATATATATATATTAGTATACTATATTAATTTATATATATATATATTAAAAGTAGTATATGTATAGTGATTATATTATTAATTAGGTGTGAATATCATTAATAGTATATTAGATATATTATAAGTAATATATAAGTATATGTATATATACTATATATATTATTTATATATATTATCAGTATATATATATTATATATAATATATATATTATATATATATATATTAATTTATCATATATATAGGTATATATAAGTATATATTTCTCTAGTATGATATATATATTATAATATGTATATTATATTATATAATTATATATATATATATATATATATATATATAGTATATATATAAATATATAATATATATATATCATATATATATATATATATTATATAGGTATACTATATGTAGTTTACTATAGTATGAATAGTATACTATATCATAGTATAGTATAGTGATATATATGGATATAAATATATGAATGTATCACTACCAACTTCTCTGTATGCGCCAAAAGAACTGGAGGGTAAGGCCCAAAGACTGGAGCGGTAAGGTGCAATGGCGAAGTGCACTAGAAACAAAAAAGTAGTAGCAAGAATAATGACAGACAGAGCCGAAAGAGAGCCCAGCGCCTTATATATATATGTTCATCAGTAGGATGGGGCGATCCGACTCCGGAGTTCGATTCGGAATCCGCTTCGAGCTCTCGAATTCACGGATCTCGGATTCGGATTCAGAATCCGAAGGGGTGCTGGATTCCGCGATTCGGATTCGGAATTCGCAGCAGCCTTTGCCCTCAGCTGTTGCCGAGGCTAGGACACGGAGATTCGAGGTTCGGATTCGAATCGCAAGCGTGCTGGAGCCGGTATTCGGATTCGGTTCGAACGATTTTTACGACAATACGGACTGTTGGATTCGGTGCTAGGATTCCGAATCCGGGATCGACATCCGGAGTCTGATGTTTTGTTTCAACAGGATGTCAAAAAAATCAAAAATAATAATAAAAAAAAAACGAAAATTTAGAATAATTTAGGAGCAATCACAGGAGTGCTGTAAAAGCCAATAGAATGCATATTTCCTATATTTATTGGCTCAATATAACAGCCATAGGAGGAAATAGAGTACTCGCCTGAAACATTGGAAAAGCCTAATTATCGTTAGTAGGACGACGATCACGATGTTAATAAGTGCAGGCGTCCAAGTATTGGGCTCTTGCTACTTCGCCCATTTTCAGCCCCCCCTAAACAATGGACCATAGAAATTCGGAATGTATAGTCCGATCTTTGACCGGTTGTCTCATTCTGAATTGTTGACACCAAAAACTGTGCCTTTATGTTGTGCCTTCAAGACGTTGTTTTGTTATTGTCTCTGGTGTATTTTTGTCTGTTGTCTCCTGTGAGTCAATTTTTAGAATTGTTCAATTTTTTTCAAAACCCATGTGTTGAATCTTTTCGTAAGTCTGTCAAAGTCTCCACGGCGCTTTTTCGACAAATGGGGCTTCAAACGCTTAAGAATTGATCAGTGCGAGTGGGGGGCGGCTACGTTACCTCGACAAAGTCACGAAGGGTACTGTTTTGCGATTGTTTTGTCTGGAGTTTTGTGCGGTGCGAGCCCCAGTCGTGTCACAAGAATCTTTTACAGCTCTGAACTGTGTGTGCGGTTTTGGGATTTGTTAGAACAATAGACAACAATTGATAAGCGTACCACTTTTATTTTCCTAGTTCCGGATATGCCAGTGCTGAGAATGGCGAAAGTGAATGAAATTTGAGGGCATGATGATAGGTCAAGAGAGATGCACTGTTTTTAACTTAGATAATTTCTTCACATATACATTAGTTTGGGATTTTATCTTGGAACAAATTTTCAAAAAACACATTTTGTGAACAATTTTTAAAAAAAATTGTACCTTTTTAGTAATAAAAAAATTATTAGTAAACAGACAGTTATGCAATCTTGCCGCGACTTAGTACAGACCACTCGTGAAAATGTTTTTGATGTTATACGGCATGAGGTAGGTGGAAAAAAAAGTATCATTTACTTCAACTTGTTTGTCAACACAATATTCATAGATGTTTGAAAAAAGTGAAATTATTGAGATATTTTTTTTTTGGTCTATTACGAAGATCTACCATAAGATTTTCAGGCATTTGTATATCGGGCACATGCTCTTTTTCTTAGATAACTTTTGTTTGTATAGTTCAAAGAAAGATGTTTTAAAAGATTTCCCAAAAAAATTTTTTTTGGAATTTGTTCCAAGGTACAAATCCAAGAACTAAATAGCCTATACGCAAAGAAATTATTCTTTTAAGTAAAAATCTGGCATCGTCTCCGATAGTATGCCGCTGAAAATTTCATCCTCACTTCGTCCGAACATGAACAAGGAATTTCCATTTTAGAAACCGTAACAGAAAAAGTGAATTGTTATGACATTGGACAACGCGCTTGGCACTTTTGTAGTAATGAAACTCTCTATGCATATATTCAGTGTTGAAGTCATTTCGGAAAAATTTATGAAAATACGAAAAATATCAAAACATGGGTTTTGAGAAAATTGGAACACTCTGAAAGAATGACTACAAGTCATGAAATAGCACCAGAAAAAACATTTTAAGAGGGCAAAAAAAAAAAAAGGGGCTAAAGTTTGGTGTTGATAGGGTTCAAAATTGGAGCTTGAGAATCTCCGAAGTTTTGTGTCAATGTCTTTAGGGAGTGGCTCCGAAATGCGGTCGCGGCAGACGATCCGATGATGACTCGGCCGCTGAATGAAAATAGTTGCCCGTCCCCTATTTAAAAAAATATTAATTTTAATTTTTTATTCAGGATTTTGTTATTTAATTGAGAAAAAGTTAATAAATTGGCAAATATGTTGGGACTGTCAAATTAACTTTTTAGAAAAATTTACGGAAAAGGCAATCGCGCTTAAGGTAATTTACAAATCGTCAATTTTATCAGCAGTTAATAAGCTTAATAGAAATTATTTGATAATATCTAACGTATTATATAATATCTATATAATTATATTATATGTATATATGTATAGTATGTAGTATACTATATATATATAAGTAATACAATCTTCGATCTATAAGTTAGTATATATATATACGTAATATATAGTATATATATATATAGTATATATTATTACATGTAACTGTGCATCTACGCGTGAACGGGCGTACGGCTGTAAGCGAGTAACGGCTCGGTTCAAACGATGACTTTAAAGATGTAAAGATGTAAACGGTTTAACCGCTACCCCTTTTACCCACCCGGAACTCCACCTGTGATTGACCATTTTTTTTTAGTTTCTATGAAAGCGAATTTTAAGTTTTTTCCCAATGATGTTTCCCACCCCTAAACCCTATAATACTATATTATATATTATTATATATATATACATATACACCCACGTATATATATATATATATCTTATATATAATATGTAGATATAACCTCAATAAGTAATATCATTATGCTAATTACCAATATTATTATTGTATATAGTACTTTAATGGAGAAGTTCTTAGTTTATTGAGCCGACGTCGAAAACGACTGTTCGATGTGGAATGCCGGCACCCACACACTCTTGTTAGCCACCCACCCCCCAGCTTCGTCCTTACAGAACTTGGTTCAGTGTCGTACAGACGATTGAGTTAGGTTAGTGAGAGCGGTTTTGGGTTCCATTTATATTAATTTGAGATTTATTGTTTATTAATAATTTCAATCAGCGGATGGCACGAAAAAAAAATCGTAAATGAAAAATCTATTGCAGTTTTTTCTTTTATATATTCTTTCTTATAAAAAAAAAATCATGATTTTTATTTGTTTTTTTTTTTTATTTTATTTGTTCGTTTATCCTTCTTCTTTCTCAGGGTTGGGGGATTTTTGGATTTTTTAAGGAAAAAAATCATGTTTTGAGTTTTTGTTTTTTTGGATTTGTTTTGCGATTTTTGGATTTTTTGCGGAGGTCGGTGAACGTCACGCCAATGTATAATTTCTGTAAACTAAACTTTTTTTTTAAAGCCCGATTAGGTATGTATTTTTAACCCCTTATGGCCCGTATATCCTGGGTTCAAAATCTTACAAACAGGGCTTCATAGTTTATGACATCAAATGCGAGACACGAGCAGACACTAAAGGAGCTGTCCTTAATTTGTAATAATGAAAATATTATTACATCAGGAAATAAACATGTTGGAACATGACTCCTTTTTTGTTTGACATTTTTTATAAGTGTCGAATGTTGAAACAAGAGTAGCTTGCTATGAATATTTTTATTTCTAATTTTTTATTTCTCATTGAAGTTAAATCACTTAAATTTATCCAAATAACTTAAAAAATAATAATAAAAAAAGCAAATAAAAATCGAATGATTCGTTATTTATCCGCCAAAAAATCATAGTGGAAAAAATCTAGTTTGGAAGTAAAAAATCCATGTTGTTTTTTCGCGCTGCCATCATCAAAGTGAACTCACTTTCTCTTATATATTGATATATATATTATATTATATATAGGTATATATATTATATATATATACTTATATATACATACATACGAATAGTTTATATATTACTAGTATATATATATAGTATTAGTATTATATTTGTATATTTAAGTGAATTAACTTCAATAGAATAAAAATTAAAATAAAACTATATTATTATGAAGTATTTAATATATATAATATATATATATAGTATAATATATATAAGTATTATATATATATATATATAATATATCATATATATTTATATATAAATTATATAATATATATTATATATATATTATATTTTATTATATAATATATATAATATATCTATATATATATATATATATATATTATTATATATATGTATAGTATTGTATATATTATCATATATTATGAGGTAGTATCTATACTATTATATAGGTTATATATATGTATATATATATGAATATATTATATATAGATATAATATATATATATATATTTTATCGCCGAGTCCACACGACGGAGCCAATGAACGATGCTCGGTGGAGTTTCTACAATTTTTGTTTCGAAGTTGACGGAAGATTTATTTAAATCGAAAACGCTCTTCCGAATCCATCGTAATGGTGCCGCTCTCACTTCTGGTAGCTTTAACCTTGTACTATGATGCATAGTGCCCGCGTGAAGACTTGATCCAGCACGGCAGGTGCGAAACTCTGCGCTTAAAGGTGTCTTTTGTTCTAAACTTATACCACAGTGTATTTGGCAAGTGTTCAGCTCTGGAATTTATCTGGACGTCCTAAATCTGCTGAAGCAATTAACAATATATTTCAATGTCAGTTAAGGACTGCCGTGGGATCCAACCAGATGAACAGCCTGCGGTACGAGCGCTGTCGTTCTTCTATACAGATAAAAATGAGTTAGTTAGATGGATTTGAAATGACTGCATTGCGAGCTCCCTGTGCTTCAAAAGACACTTGAAAATTGAATTTTCTTCGAAGAGTACATTTTTACGTATGCTGTCTACCATTGCTGTTGAATAGATAGGCTGCAGGGTGATAAAAGCTATTTTTTATGGAAGCTATTTTTATATTGCTAGTGATTGAAAAAATTTTAAACGGCTAAATTTCTCGTGTCTCTAGTTAGACATGTTCATCCTCTTCTTACGGCTAGCTTTAGGTTTCGAGAATAGATTTCGGGAGGTTCCTTAGTTTGCATAGCTCGGCCAACATCTGGCAGTCGGCAGTCTATTTCTGGTATCCAGAACACAAAATCAAATAGCTCGCCAATAAACCGAATATAATACCATGGAACAATCAGGAAAAAGGTCATCAGGGTAAATGCTAACGTGGGCT
>JABUQX010130059.1:0-22500 GCA_015478945.1 Trachelipus rathkii
AAACAACAAATGCGTTTAGAAGTAGAGGTATGGTGGATCAAATCTTTACATGAAACAGATATTGCAGAAATTAGGAGAACGAAGATAATCATGCTATTTAAGTTTTGGATTTCAAACAGGCGTAATATATGATTAAAGGAATCTCTATGCATGTTATGATATATGTGTTGTGCAAGATTCGAATAATGAAAAGTATTATAAGCTGCGTAAGAAACAATGGAGGTTGAAATGATTGGTATTAATCATTAGCGGGATGTAGCAGGGAGTCTATGCTCTTTTATCAATTTGTATATGGGGATGGTTATGAAAAATTAGAGTTTAAGGTTGCAGGATGTTTAGAATGATAGGAATGGAAAGAGTGGAGGAAAGTAGCGTATTACAAAAGATGGGTAAGTTCATAGAAGATATAAAGTTTGAAGATGTTATAAATTTGCAGGATATAAGCAAAAGATTGAAGTAGATTGTGCTTAAGAGTTTTCAGATGTTCTCCTTTTACATTTGTAAGCTATGCTAGATGTTGAGCACGGGAACCAAGTTGTTCCCGAGTTTAAATACTTAGATATATGTGAATGAAAAGATGATACGGATCAGCAGAGGTAGTATGAAGTGTGTAAAGGCAGTTAGTGATTTTGGCAACAAATCGTGGATTGTAAAGCGACTAATTCATGAGTGCGCTAGCGTCTTTCACGAGGTAGTTTTCTTAATAATATATAAATGGTTTGAAAGTTAATATACAAAAACCAATAAATAACATAAAAACGCGTAGTAAGTCATAATAGTCAAAACTAAAAGTAACGGAAAGTAACGAAGTAACGGCACTTCTACATTTTTCTCAGAGACGGATTAACCATAATGAACTACGTCCTCCGAGAACGATAACGAAACGGAAAACTTACTTTTGAATAACAGGCACACCTCTCTCTCTGCTATATAATATAATATAATATATATATAATTATATAATATATATATATAAAATATATATATAATATTATTATAATATATATAATATATTAATATATATAATATATATATATATACTATATATATATATGGCTTATATATTACTCAAAGTAAATTTTAATTTTAAAAATCAATATCTCAAAAACTACAATAGCTAACGGGGAAATCAATTACATTATTGGAATTCTGGTCCAATCTATTAAGCGAAAATGCTTAAAAAAAAATATAAAGAAAAAAAAAAAAAAAAAAAAAAAAATCTCAAAAAACTTACAATAGCTACAGCGAAAAAATACAGTTTTTGAATCCTTGTAAAAATTTGATTGGAAACTGTTAAAAATAAAAATAATAATAATAAATAAAATAAAATAAATATTGCCTATTTTTTTTTTAGAAGCAAGGGACATAATATATATATAATATACCTATTTGGGTAAAGAAAGGTAACACCGCAATGTTAGGGGGCTCAGCCGACGGAACACAGGGGGACGTTTTCCATACCCCCGCGACACCCAAAGAGGAACCCCCGCGACACCCAAATTACCAAAGAGCGGGTCCGAAGACCCTCCCCGGAGGGGGGAATATCCACCCCATTCCCCCGGAAACCCCTCTTCTGGTATTTGTGTCGCGGGCTTCCTCCGCCCCCTCGCCTACGAGGTTAATGGAAAACACGTCCCCCTGTGTCCCCGCGGGCTCGGAGCCCCCCTACATTGCCGGTAAACCTTTCTTTTACAAAATAATATATTATATTGATATAACTTATGTCCCCCTGCCCGCCTAAAAAAAAAATTAGCCCAATATTTATTAACATTTATATATATTTTATTTTTTACAGTTTCCTAACTAAAATTTACAAGGATTCAAAAATTGATTCCTTTCCGTAGCTAGTGTAACTGTTTGAGAGTTTTTTTAGGAGCACGCGCGGACCATAATAATAATATAGATATATGTAAAAGAAAGATACGGCACACAAAGGGGCTCGAGCCGACGGGGGAACACAGGGGGGACGTTTTCCATACCCCGTAGGGTAGGGGCGGAGGGAACCCCGCGGACACCCAAATACAACAAAGAGCGGTTCCGGGGAAACTACGGGTTTTAGGACTAATTGCCCCCCTCCGGGGAGCACGCCGAACCCTCCCGTCTCGGGGATGTGAGGTGTCTGCGGTTAAGGAATGCTCTCCCTGACCCCGCCCGACAAGGATGGTCTATGAAAAAGGCGACACCTCCCACACATCACTAGAAGCGGTCGAAAACTCCTCCCGGCCAGCAATCTTATCCCCCTCGCACAAAACAATTTGTTGGATTCTGACACTTTACCTGGTTAACGGATTCAGGATTGCTGACATAGGAAACCGACATTGAGTCAAAAAAAATTACCAAAGATTTCTGAGTTCTTTTTTATGGGATGAGTCAGGAGCTGGGAGTTGGAGTTGAAGTCAAACTGATGAAATGGCGTATTAATAGTCCAAATGGCGGGTGTCTTTCACCATGTTTAGACCATTTGAAGAAACTCGATTGTGAGAGTTCCAGAGACCTCTGGGCGTGGCTCAGAGACGCCCGGTAGATCCCTAAAAAAGATGAAATAAATTGCAAAAATAGTCATGAGCTGACGAAGGAGTCGGAGCTTGGACCGACTCTTGCATGGAGTTGGATTTGAAGCTGAAGATCGAGTTGAAACTGAGCGGTGCTATGAATTCAAAACTTGGCATTCGACTTGTCTATTGTGTGTTATAGCAAACCCTGTACAAGATGCTTGCTAAGCTTCGGTATACGGGCGAGTCCGACATTTTATTTTATACCTAAACATTTCTATTAATAGAAAACCTGTTTCATTATTAATGTTTTGGAAAAACATTTTATGTTTTCACTAGAAAGTTCTGGCTTACAATTTTTTAATAAAAACTTTTTTTTAACTCTAAAGCAGTAAAGCGGTAGAGCAATAGCACAAGCAGCCCCTCATCCCCTCCCACCCAGCCATGCGCTACTGCTTTACTGCTTTACTGCTTTACTGTTTCACGTCCTATTTGAACCACATTTTTTTGAAAAAACTTAATAATAATAATAATAATAATAATAATAATATATATAATAATTAATAATAATCATTTAGACACAGTCTTCTCAATAATAATAATAATAATAATAATAATAATAATAATAATAATAATACTTAATAAAATAATAATAATAACAACAACAACAACAAATAAACAACAACAAAACACCAACTAACAACAACAACCACACAAACTTAACAACAACAACAACAACAACAACAAACAACAAACAACAACAACAACCATGCATCAGATGCACGGTTTTCTTTTTCATGAATTTCTACAATCTTCGCAGTCTTTACTCTAATTTCCACTTTGTTCAACATCACCCCTCCTCCTCCTCCTCCTCTTTCTAAACTTCGTCTCTTATTCTTAACCAAAACTCAGGTGTTTGAACGCTCTCACAACAAACCCTACTCTGTTGGCTCAATTTTCAACCAAAGACTGTTGTTGGGCCTATGTGCGCCATGATGTTAGTTTGCTCTCGTGTCTCTGATTTAGAGTCTTCAGAATTTTCTACCTTATGGCTTAAGCTACCCTGTCAATCTACTCCTCAGAATTTTCTACCTTATTGCTTAAGCTACCCTGTCAATCTACTACTTAATTCATCTGTTCTGTATATCAGTCTCCTAACTCAACTAACTATCCTAAATTCTTCTATTACTTAAACTCTAAATTAGAACATATTCTCTCTTCTTCAACTTTCTCTGAAATCGTCTTTCTTGGTGATTTCAACGTTCACCACCACCACCAAAGGCTTTCCTCTAATTCTCAAAAAAGAGTTGATGAATTTGTTTGCTACTTTTCTAGATAAACCCAACATTATAAACTTTTTCGTAACCTCTAATCTTTGTCCTTATTCTGTTAAACTCTTTCCTCCTTCGGGTTCCTCCGATAACTTTCTTATCTAGGATCCTGTTCAATTTCTTCAAGTATTCCGCAAAAAAGACCCCCGCCTTCTACAAGAAAACGTATTGCGCACATCGATACCGCTAACTGATCGGACTTGAGGTCATACTTCTTTGATTTTCCATGGAATGATTACTGCTTCTGTTGGAAGAGTCCCTTGGAGTATGCTGAGCACATTACCGAGCTGGTTCTCTCTAACATGGAGGAGTATATTCCAATTCTTTCCCTTCAACTAAATCTAGAAAATCTTTATCTAAATCTGCTATTTCTCGTGTTATTCATCACAAGGTCGCTGCTTTCAGGGATTATAGTCGTCTTCAAACCTCAGAAACTCATGTCTCTTATATTTCATCCCGGAATCGTGCAAAATCAATTCTCAGTGATACTAAAAACTCTTCTCCGTAGAAAGCGCAATAATCTAACTGGTTCCTCTTCCTCATTTCCCCTTCTTCATGTCCTTTCAGGCATTTTGCCGAAAAAAATATTTTTTTTTAACTTTTCTATACATATAGAAAAAGAGGGCTCAGAAAGGAGAATATACTATATATATATATATATATATAGTATATATATTATATATATATATATAATATAATATTTATACTTCTATACATATAGTATATATATATATTATATATTAGTATATATATATAATATATATATAGACAAACAAACATTTTTATTTTTCATTGTTATTAGTAGGTTTATAGTTATTTATTATATGGTAGTAGTTATTATTTTAGTAGATTATGTAGGTAGGATAGTATGTGAGTAGTATATAGTTGATGTTTTGTTTGTATATATATATATTATATTGGTAGGTTATAATATATATATTTATATATTGCAAATAAATATATTTATGAAACTATAATTTAATTTTTTATGAAACATTTATATTATTTTATTTTTAATTTAGTTATATATACACGAATATATTATAGGGAAAGATTATGGTAATTGTCTGAGAGTTTAACAGCAAAAATTTCTTCATTTCCATTCTCATATCTCAAAAACTACATAGTTACAGCGAAAGGGAATACATTTTTGCTGGAATGACTAGGTTCCGATATTAAATTGAAAAAATGTATTGATAAAAAAATTTAATCTCAAAAACTACAATAGCTAACAGCGAAAAGGAATAGAGTTTTTGAATCTTTGAAATAAAAATTCTAATTATGATATGTAAATGTAGAACAAAATATAAGAAACTAAAAAAGATATTTGTCCAGATTGCAAAAAAGATTGTCATACTAAAATTGGATTAGCACATCATATTAAAGAATCTCACACGGTTTCTAAAAAGCAGTCCGACAAACGTAGTTTATCTAAAAAGAAGGTAGAGGAATGGAAATCTAATGTGCCTGATGTCCGTTCCGTATCTCTTTCTCCTAAGAAACAAAGGTTAAACTTGGTTCGTAGCGCCAAAAATATTCGTGAAGGATTCGTATGTAAAGAATGTAGGTTTCCTGCGCAGTCATTTGCTTTATTAAGAGAGCATATGAAAATTGTCCACGACTGTAAGTCAACTGCAGAGTCAAATTCGGAACAGACAAGTACTGATGGAGTATTTCGCAATCACAGACGAGGAAGGAAGAGAGGTTTAAAAAGGATTCTTGTAAGTAATGACATAAGAGATTACAAGAAAACGAGTTATGGCGAATTTGTATGCCGCGTGTGTGATTTTGTTTCAGACGACATCGCGTATTTTCAAAATCATTTAGAAATTCATAGGAGGGGTGTTTCCGTTTTATCTAGACAAAATATTGATATTTTTAAGTGTACCTTTTGTGACTTTGAGACTGAGTACGAAACGATGTTAACGAATCACTTAGAGACGCACGAGGAACATGATTCAGATTTCGATTTCGATAAAGATTCTCCGGTAAAGAAGGATAATGTTTCAGGTGTGGATGGTATCGGTATTGTTGAGCACGTAGAAGAAAAGAAATACCGGTGTTCTTTATGTGACTTTCAATCTAATGGCTGTAAGTCGTTTAGCAGGCATATGTCATTACATTTAAGGAGGGATGTTTTTGATATAATATTTAGTAGATGGAATAGTAGGTCATGAGCAACTTTAGGGATATATTTGCTTAAATATCATTCATCTATGTCAATTTTATATATATTTAATAAATCTGATTATTGGAAGGCAAGTATGGATCTCATCTACATACATCCTAATAAATCAAATATAATATACTATGTCTCGTGTATCACAACTTCCTACCATTGACAATAACTTACGTTGTCACGTCGGTCAATAACCAAATTATTATTTAATCCAATTTAAAATAATCGCCATCATTTTGTAAATTATATAATATATATATACTATAATATATATATATATATATAGTTATGAGAACTCCTAGCTTTTCCATAATTATAACTTTGATGAGGAATAGGTATAATAGTGTGTGAATTGACTTGTTTTGAATAAATCTAAATAAATGACATATTCTCAAAGATTATGTGATTATCTCATTTTATATATAATTTGAATTATCGATAAAAGACCAATTCTTATTTCCTTTGAGTTATAAATATATTTTGTTAAGTACTCATGATTACTTAATTTTCTTCTTAACCTATGTTTATATATAATTTCATGTGTAAAGCATCCAAGATTCTTCAAGATATGCAACTAATCTATTAGTTAGTATTGCTTCTAAAATTTTGCCAACTATAGAAGTTAATCTATTAGGAAGATCACTGTTGATATATATATTTCGGTGCTTACGTGATCTCCTCATATTTTATTGAATAAATGGGTGAAGTTTATTAACTTGCAGTTATAGAATGCTTTGTACGTGTAACTTATATAACTCTTACTTGTACATCAATAGATACTTATTATAAAATGTTTCGTTCTCAAGGCTTTGTGGAGAATGATATATGCATACAAATTTAATATAGATGCATACTGGGATAATAATCCATACTTACTAGGTCATAGTGATTTTTATTATTTATTTAAATAGTATTATCAATTTTATGAGAAACATGTTAAGTTACCGATGACAAGTATACAGAAAGAGGATTTGTAATTCCTGAAAATATTTAAATGAATAAGTAATGAAAGATAAATAAGTAAAGAAGATAGAAGAAGAAGAAGAAAGAGAAGAAGTAAATGAAAAAAATGAGAGAGATGAAGATAGATAGATAGAGATAGAATAGAAGAAGTATGAAAGATAAGAAGATAATTAGTTAAAAATGAAGGATGGGGTGTGAAATAAAATAATTGAAGAAAAAGAAGAAAAAATAAGAAAGAGACAAAAAGAAGATAACAAGAAGAAGTAGTAGCAGAAGAGAAAACCTCGAGGAATTGGATGAAAAAAGATAGAAATAAAGATAAGAAAAACATAATGGAAGTCAATCTCCACCAGGAAAGTGTCCCGTTCAGAATGTAGGAGAGAATAAAAGATTGCACAGTAACTCTGATGAAAGTCAACCAAAGAAAAAGGGACATTGAGTGTTCTGTCTCACTCGTTTAGGCGAAACATAACACTCATACACGAAACCCCACCCGTACGTTCCCGTATGAGTGAATAAAGTAAGATTAGTGAGAGTGAGCTCAATTTTTATTACACAATGTAAGTTTTATCAACTCTTTCAATATTATCTTAGTGTTTTTCATTACAGCGGATAACTATAATTTTATATGACTCACTTGACTGACATATTATTGTATATTAATTACTCTATAATTTCATAATATTTGATATAATAATTTTAATATAATATATATAATAATACTATAAATATTAAATTATATATTATTAATATTATAATAATAAATGAAATAATTAAGTAATAAAATAATTAAATAAATATAATAATAATATAATGATCATAAGTGAGAGTGATCATATAATATTTTGACTCTCTATTGACCTATCATTATATTATTAATTACTCTTTGCAATGAGATATTAAATTAACTTGCATATTCAAACATCACTTTTGGTGCATATATATGAAGTTATAATCAATACTATCATTACACCATAATTAAGTTATGTAAATATTTTATTAATTAATTAAAATAATTAATATTTATTACTTTAACTCACTAGTTATAATGTAATACATATACGTGTGTTTTGGAGACTTTCAACCTAGTGAGATTGTGATCTTATTACGTGGAAAGGTATCTGTGCCTGAGTTGTTTTTTCAACTTTGTTTAACTTTCCTAGGAGTGACTAAAACTTCTTTGGCATATATGGATGTTTTAGGATGTCCGTGTGATGTCTTCGAACAACGGTATAGACGAAGGGAATTATATTATGTTAGTTTCTTTGGTGTGACTAGTAATGTGCCAGGTCATATCTTTTTTGAGAGTATGTGCACATAATAATGATTAGATTGATAAAATCACGATATTTCGTGTGCTAGTGATATTACATTCTTTGTCAGTTTAATTAAGGGATGTTCCTTAGTGTAAACAATATAATTCTACTTTTCTTACTTTTTTTGGTTAAGACTGCTTTTAGGGCACATCATTAGTCTGTGGTTACAATTAAAACTTGTCATTATGTTTGCAGGAGTGAAACAAAGTTATGAGAGAACATATCAACAATGATCATGTTATAAGCAGTTTATTCCTTCTATTAGATTTTATATTAGTGATTTATTCGACAGTATTTTTCACTTTCTCATGCACTATTTAAAATAAAAGGAAGAAAGCGATAAAGATATTTATATTTAACTTATAATGACTATAAATATAAATAATGATAATAATCATTATTAATAATAATAAATAATAATAATACATATATATTTAAATCACTATACACTCATCAAATCAGCAATAAAATGACTTATACTTCCGCCTATAAGTACGTGAAACAATATTATTAAATTGAAAAATTCGAAGAATCGGTTTTTACAACAACGGCCACTTTATACTATGTGTCTTCTTACCTCGATATAATATACTAAAATAAATCATGAGAATCTTCTCCTCGCTTAAAGACATATCATCTAAACTTATTTGAAGCAGATAGGGGAAAAACCTTTGTATAAC
Organism: Trachelipus rathkii; assembly: GCA_015478945.1. Lineage (NCBI taxonomy): Eukaryota > Metazoa > Arthropoda > Malacostraca > Isopoda > Trachelipodidae > Trachelipus > Trachelipus rathkii. Next base: position 8,962 of record JABUQX010130059.1, read on the forward strand.
TCCGAATAATTGACTATAGTCAACAATAGTTGGACTAAAATGTGATACATTTATCCAGTCTTTACGTTGATCATAGGAATATAAGAGATAATAGTGTAAAGTAGTCGAAAGAATTTCTTATAACTTAATATCAGCATCATAGATGTGACAACTTAAGAACTCGTACTCATTATTATACCGATACCTGAGAAGATTTATTTCACTCTTTGAGATGTTGAAAAGCTTATTCACAAATGTTCGGGTCCTGTGAGAATAGGAATTACCAAGATTGAGAATTATATATGTATTTTGGGATTTCATCAGAACTTATCAATACACATTTTACACCATTTCGAGATTACAAACAGTGCTACGCGAATTATTATATATGGATAACAATACTTTTGGGATAGTATTACAAAAACATCACTTTTAATCTCAAAATGAACACCCGAATCTCACTATGATGCCCTCTCTATAGGACATTGGTAATGGAAGAACACAATCTATATTAAAGATATGGGAGTAGACATTTGTAGTTTGTCGGAGACTGGTTCAATATGCGACAAACCCTGTTCGCTTGACTCTCACGTTATGATAGTTCGAGATACTTGAAAGTAATACACTTTTTAATATAAAATCTTATTTTCAAAGATATAAGATACATATCATATTCAACCAGATTTACTCAATTCACGAGATTGATATTGTGTCTGAGAACTTGGTTACTATCTTAAGATATTGATGTAGTGAATTGAAATGGTATTCGAGTTTTTGTGCCTCCAACAGGACCACATACGTTTTATGAAAAATAAAAATAATGGATTAAAATACGCAAATAAACCGGGAAGGAAGGTATATGCAATATGATGAAAAGAAAACACAAAGTCGTACCTAAATCTTTTACATTTACTAACTAAGCTGTACGTTAAACCTTAATTAATCATATGTTTCTTACATTTAAAATTTAAAGGCAGGATAATTATTTCTAATTTTTATTTAGTTTTTAGTAGTTTTAATTCAGACTTCCATATACTTAATAATGTATATATATATATATATATTCGTCACCATAAAATAATACTTCACAATTAATGGTAAAACTATTAATAGATATCTACATGTGTGTGTGTGCATTGTCATTATCGGTGTATAGTGTGGTGATATCTGGTGAAATACTCTGTGCTATTGATAGCTATTAGCTCTCTAAATAGATAAACTGATATTCTATCACCTCTAAATGAATTCTATAAATTCTTGAAACTGTTTCAGATTGAAGAAATAGAAATTTCAAATTTTAGAATAAGAAATATGTTGGCGAAGGAAATAATGCGGGTAGCAATAAACTATGGAAAATCCTATTTCACTGCTTATCATTTCATATAAATGACAAAGTCATTCTTAATAAAGTTATTATCCTAGATTCCTAATAGATAATGTAAGATAAGTGATGTAATTAGAGAATAGAAAAGTATTCGAGTAACCGTTTAAAATCGATATAAAATCCAATCTAATACTAAGTGAGTGAAAAACTTAGAGATGTTTAATATTAATATAATTCTTAAATATTGTAATAACTCGTGTTCTTTTAATTTGTATTTGATATTAAGTATGTATTATTTGGGAATTAATTAGATGATGAATGTGTTATATACTATTAGTTGGTTTTATATTTTATTAACTTGAAATTTAAATTAATCTCTGATTAATATATAAGTGATTATGTTAGATATATTTATTGACTCTTTTTCTAATCGGGTATTTTATCTTACTTATTCTACCAGTAGCATAACAATCCTTACCTCCTGCGTCTAAACAGGCAGTAGGAAGTCCATCGTAGATCAGGAGGCAGGGTGTTACAATCGCATTATTTATACGGAGGACTACGTGAGTTGAGAAGAAAATGGCGAAGCTCAGCGACGAAAGACAACCAAATGCCTCTGCACACATTTGCTAACTTCTGACTCTTACACCACGACGAGGGGCGATATACCTTTCGGTTGAACTTGAGTGTCTGGTGTCTGGGATGTTTTATGTGTTAATCAAACAGTGAAATAGCACTACGTCACCGATTATCAATATGAAATAACAATGATAATACCACGTGAAAAGATTGTTTTGAACTCTTTTTATGATTTAGGCGCTGATAGGAGTTTCTTCTATTTTTTAGAATAATAAATTATTATAATAATTTAATCAAAACTAAAAAAGGATATATATCAGATATACGTATTACTTTTAATTCAAGTTCATGTTTCGCACGTTTACATTTATTATCAGCATTTATATTTAAACTATTATATCATTATTAATATTTTGTATACATATTCAATATGTTTATAATTATGTCTAGTGAAATACTCGTCTCCGATTAGTAAATGCTCATGCTAAATGCTGGCTATAGTACGATAAATATATCTTATATATAAAGTATATTAAAAGTTCAAGAAAGGCGGTCTGATTTCTTAATATTTAATTATTCTATAACCAGAATATGATCTCATGAAAATAAAAAAATCATTAGAAGTCGGTTTGAATTACCTTTATAGAAAAATTGGGATACAATGAGCTTTATGTAAATCTCTACTCATATAAAATTTAGTAAATGACTCAATGTATAATATTAATATTATTTATAACTAATAATGATATTATCAATTATTAAACTAATAATACTATAATAATAATATATACCAATTAAAATAATAATAATAATATAAGTAATACATTATTATAAATTTAATAATATTAATTACATATCTGTATTGAGATCAATATTATAACCATAAATCTATCAAGTATTAATATTAATAATAATAACCATAAGTCACATAATCTAATAAATTCAATTCATATTATATATAACTATAATTGATAATTAGATTAAATATCATATACATTATCATTATAATAATTAACTAATAATAAATATAAATTAATTAATATCATATTATCATATATTAAATATTATAATTAATACATCTATACATTCATCATAATAAAAGTGTGAACTCATATATAATATCAATGATATTAACTAAAATATGTTACTTATTCCATACTTAATAAATATAATTATACCAATAAATAAAACTAAAATCAAATATAATTATAAATATAATTATAAATTTATATACTAATTATAAGACGTGAGTGTATCGAATATCATCATCACTAATATATAATTATACATACTATTCAATAATATAAATTATATAATATTATATAACACTATAAAAATATAAAATATAAATAATATATATATACCAATTAATATTATAAATATATTTATAAAATAACAATCTAATGAATATATAATTATAATAATAATATAATATAATAAAATAATTAATACATATATTAAAATGCACAGTTTAATCTATACCACAAAGATAAAGTAAGATATTTATAGCAAATATAAGATAATAAAAATATAATACAGCATAATCATCCTCTTAATTGAGATCACATCAAGAATAAATTGAACTCAATCTGCGAATGCACATTACTGACAATTAGTAGTTTAAAATTCTAAATTCATTAATATTCAGATATGATTCAAATTATTATATATTATATAATAATAATAATAATACACACATGCATTTATAAATGTATTTATATAAATTTATATAAATTAATAATCATTAAATAATCTAAAATTATTACATTAATAAAATGAGTTTATAACTCATAATAATTCCAAAATCATCATTATTTAGTATTATATATGCTTACACTAAATAAGCATAAATACTGTTACAATGAATAATCCACCTTATAACTTCATAAAGATACTATCATGAATCCATTACTATAATCAACCATTTGCGTGTTCTTTTCTCTTCTCATTTTCTTCTCTTTGTTCTCTGTATACATTAGCCAACCTTCCTCACCAGAGTCTGAATAATATATATATATATATATAATATATAGTATATATATATATATATATATATATATATTTAGATATATATATATATATATAAATATATATATTTCTATTTATATATATATATATATATATATATATATATATATATATATATTATATATATATATTATTTATATATATAATTATATATATATAATAATAATAATTATATAATTATATATATATATATAATATATCATATATAATATATATATATATATTATATATATATATATATACTATATATATATATATAAGATATATATATATATATTAAATATAATATTATTATTATTATTATTATATTTATTTTATTATTTATTATTTTATTATTATTATTGTTATATTATTATTATTATTATTATTATTAAATTATTATTATTATTACTTATTATTATTATATTATTATTAATTATTATTATTATCATTATTAATTATATTTTATTATATATTATTATTATTAAATTATTTATTTCCTGCGTCTTAGTAGTATCAGTATTAGTAGTAGTAGTAGTAAGTAGTGTAGTAGTAGTAGTAAGTAGTAGTAGTAAGTAGTAGTAGTAGTAAGTACAGTAATAGTAGAGTATAATATTTGTAGTAGCAGCATTTCTATTTATTAAGCCTATGCAGTAGAGGTACCCTCTAAAATGTGTAGTCTCTTCTATAATTTCATATTTTGCCCTAACGTAAATAATAATTATTCGCCACTTTTTAAAATAGAGCTAAGAATGCCTGAAAAGTCGATTAAAAATGAAACACACCCTCACATTATTATTTTCATACATTTTAAAATTTATTATAAGGAAATAAAATGTATCAAGAATTGGAGAAATAATTTCCTTCTCTATAGGAAATATGAAGCATTTTACAAAGTCGTATAAAATGAATCGTATTTCCAGGTCTTTAAAATCTTTATAACTTTGAATATCTCGCATTAATACTGCTAAGGAAATAATGGATAGAAAGAACTCAGAACACTGAAATATACTAATGATTAATTCAATTTTGAGACTCTCTATTTCTATCATTAGTTATATTTCGTTTTATTTTACATTTTTTCTTTTCTTCAAGAGCTCTTTATTTCTTTATCTTCCTCTATTTATTTGTTTCTTTCTTTCATTCTCTCTTTAATATTTTTTATAGTGTTTGGTTTTTGTTTCTTTGCCTTTGTTTTTTGTTTCATTCTCCCTTTTCTTAGGTGCAACCTTTGTTGCTCAGTTCTCATTGTTATTTTTCTTTTCCTATTTTTTTTTTATATTTTTTTTTTTTTTTTTTTTTTTTTTTTTTTTTTGTTTCCTTTATATATATATATATATATATATATATATAAATATATATATATATATGTATTATATTATATATTATAAAATAAATATATATATATATATATATAATATATATATATAATATATTATCTCATATATTATAATATATATATATATCAATATATATATATAATATATATATTCTAATATATATATATATATATATATACTATATATATTATTATATTATATATAATTATATATATACAATAATATATATATATATATTATATATATATATATATTATATATATATATTATATATATTATATGATATATATAATATATTATATATATAATATATATATATATATATCTATTATTATATATATATTATATATATGTCCTTTTCAAGAAAACTTAGATATCTTGCCTAATTAATTTAATTAAATAAATATATAAATTAATTTATAAAATCCTATATATCTACAAACACACAAACGATCTAGTAAAAAGAGATCAATTATAATAATATAATAATTAATAATAATATAATATAAATAATTAAAATAATAATAATTTAAATAATAATAATAATAATAATAGAATGGGGAAAAAACAAGATATAAATTATTTAATGATAAAATGATATTCACATAATAATTATACGTAATAATAATAATAATTTAATAATAGGAAAATATTAATCAATAATAATAATAATAATAATAATATTATATAATATATATATAATTTATAAATATATATAATTAAATAATTATTAATAATTATAAAAATTTATTAATATAATTAATAATATATAAATATAATATATAATAATAATAATAGATATATGATCAATGATAATAATATATAAATATAATAATTAATAATAATAATAATAATAATAATAATAATAATAATAATAATTAATTAATAATAAATAATAATTAATATAATATAATAATAATATAATTAATATTATAAATAATAATTAATAAAAATATAATAAAAAATATAACATAATATATAAATTTATAAATAATAATAATAATACATAAATAAATAATAATATAATAATAATATAAATATTAAATAATAATAATAATTAATTATAATCATATATAACTTAATATATAATGACAATAATATATAAATTAAGTAATGTTTGATCAAAAATTGACTACTCAAATTATTTGCTAAATTTTAAACTTTTCTTCGTAATTAAAATTAATATTAATTATAATCATAATAATAATATTATTAATAAATAATTAAATAATAATATAATAATAATAATACATTAATAATAATAATATATAATATATAATATTAATATTTAAATTTACCATAATAATAATCGATGAATATTCGTATTTATTTAAATAATAATATTAATAATATTATAGAATTAATTTATTAATAAATAATATATATATATTATAATAAATAATAATAATATTAAATATATAATATAATATTTAATAATAATAATATATAATAATAATAATAATTATATAATTATATTAAATAATAATAATTAATAATATTTATTTGAAGATTAGTTTAAATTTTAATAATAATAATAATAATAAATAATAATAATAATATAAATTAAATAAATAATTTAATTAATAAAACCATAAAATTCCAAAATAAAATAAAAAATAATAACTGAGTAAATAAATAATTATAATGAACCAAAAAAAATAATAACTTAATAAATAATAAATAATAATAATCTAAATAATTAATAATTTCAATATTATCAATATATTTAATAATAATTAAAATAATATAATATATAATAATTTAATTAATAATAATAATAATAATAATAAATAATTAATAATATATAATAATAATAATTAAATAATAATGATCATATAATACATAATTAAATAATAATAATCAATTTAATAATTAATAATAATTAATATTATTATATAATAATAATAATAATTAACTATTTTAAAAATAATTTCCGTATATATAAAAAAATTTTTGTTTAAAGGTTAGACACAGTAATTGAGCTAACTGATGGTCTTTGTGAACCGTATCTTATTTACGATTTCTGTTATTTAGAGAAAATACTTATAATTTTCTACTTATAAATTTATCCTTTAGTGTGAATGAGTGAAATTGTAAAAAATATTATAATATATTTGAAAGTTTTATAATAGGCTTACATCAATTTATTTCATAATTTGCACCCCCGGTGAGTATTTTATGTTATTTTATGATTTTCTCTATATAATTTTAACGAGTAAAGATAATTCTGTTTTATATAGTTTTTAACTTAAGGAAATTTGGTACAATTTCAGTTAATTTTTATGCGCTTTGCACTCGTAAGATATTAAGTTTCATACAAGTCTCATTTGCAATATATTCTTATATTTAGGCATAAAATACGGAATTTGAGAAAATCGTATTTCAAGATAGTCTTTCTTTAGCTGCTGTCTTTGACAGTTTCGTATTCTATTCACTGTGCCTAATCTAGTGCTTCTCTTCTTCCTCTCTTCTCTCTTCATCTTCCACATAAGAAGTGTGTTCTTATCATTATTTCTTCTAGATAAATCCTCTCTATATTATCGCTTACTTTTCATAATTGATTTGTTCTTAATGCTACATTTCTTTCTATGTTTGCATAGTATTTCTCTTCATACGCACCTTATTATGGATCTAACCACAAAAATGGGAAAGAAGGGTTAATTTTTTTTCTCGCTTTGGAAACATGTTGACAAAAATCAAGTCATGGTTTACCTCAATGGTGAATAAATCTTGTTAAACTATCGTACTAAATTTTGTTGATTTTATAAGAATCCGATATGTTTTTATGGAACGTTGTCATATCAGAGCAGTTAGCAGCATATAGATGTGTGATTATGTAGTCTTAATACAATTAACTGCTTTCATTTGATAATTTTTTTTTTGTAGTCGACATTATATGTTTCTTGTTAGAATCTTATCCTGAGGTGGGTGTGATTTAATAGAAGATGGCACCCACGTACCTTCACCAACTAGAGGTTAAAATTTGTTGGTAATTAACAGTTGGTGTTTTCAAAAGGTGATTCATAGTGGTAATTATCACAGATGCTTATTAATTCAAACCGCATTCTAATCTTACAATCTAAAACTTCCATAAGTGAAAATGTGACTAGTTGCAGAATTAAAAATTTCTCATACTTTTCCTTCTAAGAATTTGAGTAGATATTTCGTATTACTTATGCTTTTGTCGGGGTTGTTCTGTTGTTTCTACGTTTTTTGTTTAGTGCTTCTGTTTATCTTTCGAAATCATAGATAATTGCTCTCGCAAAAAAACTATACTTCATCTTTTTTTTTTGTTTTTTTTTTGTGATCATTGTGTTTAGAGAAAAAGCACTTGGTTCGTATCAGTTTTATCCAAGTTTACTTCAGGAGTTAGTGAAACTTTCGGATCCTACTTCAATTGCTTAGATCACATCATGGGTCTGCCTAATAAGAGTCCTAGAACTAACTCATTCTGCTGTATTCTTATGGTTTAATATACCTCCGAATCCGAAATGTGAGCCCGTTTTCCTCCCCATCATCACCCTTTCGGGGGAGGCCCCCACTCATTTTTATTTCACCTTTTGTATTTTTCTTAGCGGATGGAAAAGGAGTTATTTTAGCTCTCTACATATCTTCTGCAGTTTTGGGCTATGAGAGGTGAAAAGTTTAAAAACTTGAACATTTGTAGCAGGAGGTAGATTTTTTCCCTTTTAGCCCCTTAGTTTGATTGACGTGTACAAAAAGAGGATCTCAAATTTAAATTTATTTTAAACTTCATAAAAAATTCTCGATGTGACTTGCGGCTTTGTTGGACTAACTACTTATGCCCCAAAGCAGCCCCAATATATTAAAAAATGGAGTAAGGACAGATAATAAATTCAATATTGAGCCAGTGAATCTAATAAAGTTAAATGATTATCTAGATTCTATATTTTTATATTTATGTTTGTTTTCTATTTGAATTAGACGAGGTTAAAAGCGTGTTATGAGTGTGTTATGAACGTGTTTTGAGCATGTTTTGAGTGTGTTATAAGCGTTTTATAATTCAGAAGTCGGAGTAATAAATTGTCCCTTATGATGTCAGAGAGAAGTAAATAACCCTTCGTCGATTTTATTATTATTATTATTATTATTATTATTATTATTATTATTATTATTATTATTATTATTATTATTATTATTATTATTATTATTATTATTATTATTATTATTATTATTATTATTATTATTATTATTATTATTATTATTACTCCAACTACTACCTATTAAAATTTATAAGTATTATATTATTCCAAATAATGCTCAAATGTACAATTTATGATTAAATCAATACTTGCATCATTTAAACATCGCATTTTATCCTACCTATTTTTAACCTTTTTATATTTTTTCCTAAATACTCGATATATATTTGTACTTATATATATATTATACTATTATATATAATTTATATATATTATACTATACTATATTATATTTATTTATATATATATATACTTATATATATATTATATATATATATACTTAAATATTAATAAATATGTATATATATAATTACTTTTATTATATATTTATATATTAATAATATATATATATTTTTTTATTTTATATATACTCATTTTAGTATATTTAAATATGTTTACTTATTCTATACTTATTATATTTTAGTATATACTCATATATATACCTTTATATTTATACTTAATATATATTATAATATATCCTTCTTTTTTCTCTTTTTGCTATTATATATATATATATTATTATATATATATTATATATATCACTATTCATATTTAATAAACTATTTGGGTTTTTTGTTATATTCTATTCCTTATCTTTCTTATATCATTATTTATATATCTTTATATCTTCTTCTTCTTCTTTATTACTATACTTTAGCCATATGAATTATTTTCTTCATCAAAACATATTTAATATATTGACAAAATATATATCTAATTACCCGACTAGTTTTCGGGTTAAGACAGTCAAGCTTCCATTTTTCAAGTTTGAAAACATACACTGAAATAAAATTCTAATAAAAAAAACTAGTTATATAAATTAAAATTAAAATAAATAAATATTAAACTTATTGATAGATCGAATCATCTCAATCAGTATAGACTTGGGACTAAATACTTTCACGAATAACGATCAGATATTCTTTATCATCTTCAGTATGTATTAAGCTATTAATATTTAAATTTTCATTTTAATTTTGGTTCTTAATGGGGAGCACTTCATTAGCAAAATCTCAACTTTTCAAACCGATACAAAGCTTTAATTGTTTTTTTTGATGAACAACTATTTTTTTAAATTTATGAAAAAAACAAACAAAAAAAACTGTTTTCGTCTGTTTGAACAGTTTTAGGGTGAAGAGGAATTTTTTTTTTTTTTTGATTTCGTTTAGATTAAAAACTCATAAAATCTTTAGTTTTTAAAGATATTTCCATAGCTTTTTTTAAATAAAATTAGTACTCTGCTTAGTGTAATAAAATCTTATTTAGACCCTTAATTTGAACATTCTGGTTTTTTTTAAAACTTATTTTCTTACAATCTCTGAAACGTACTCTCAACATGTTAGGACCAGAAAGGCCTAGAAAACTAGACACCACTTTATGAGGTCTAGCAAAACATTTAATATAAACGTTGGATTGTTTACACGTTTATATGTGATGCTGTACCTTAAATTTCTGATTATAGCCTAATTGTTCCTTATCTTGTCCTACTTAGTATTGAATTTCTCTCTTTATAATCTATGTAGGAAAAACACTTCGAAACTGTCTACGCATTACGCAAACTATTACATTTGGATAACTCTCTTTATCATTTTTTAAACTATTCGTTGTTCACGCAATAAAACACTCTTCTTTCTCAATATATTTACCTCTTCTTCTTCTTCCTATAAATATTAACATATCTTACTTCTCTTTATTATATATACTTATTTAATATTATATACTTATTATTATTATATATATATCTTATACTATATTATAATATTATATATATATATCATACCTTTATACTTTATATATTTTATACTTTATATATATATCTTTACTATTATTATATAGGTTTCAAGCAAACTTCAAAAAAAACTATGATTTAATATAGTAACAGAGAGTTTTCAAAGCAGTGATGTGAAAGTAGGTGATTCTTTTGACATTAAACTTGTATGTGACTGCTCTTCTCTTCTTCTGTGGTGAGGTCTTGGGAATCGGAACTAGTGGTAGATGCTACTCTTTTTTGTGTACATTGTCTAACGGCGACGCTGTTGTCGATGGTTCGAGTCCTGGCACATTTATGAAATTTTTTTCTTCTAAATTATTGCAATTTGTCGCAACAAGCCATGTTGTGCGCATGTCGTCGATCGTTGACTTTGGTCAGTTCAGTGGCTCCTGTAACCCATGAGCACGCCCCTGAAGAATGCCCGTGTTATGCCCCAGATGGGGTTTCCAACTCAACTTCTGTGGATTTAAATAGTTATCGCAGTTTTTCAAAAGCATATTGTGATTTTTTCGAAGCAGGAGATTTGCAAACTTTCCGAGATCTCTCTCTTTTTAGGGAGGCGGATCCGGACTAGTGCAGAGCTACTTCTAAACATTCGCTTCTATTTCGTGCGACGTGTTGTCGATGGTTCGAATGACCTGGCGCGAGTGAATTTTTTTCGCTTTCTTCTTATTGCAAATTTTGTTGGCAACAGTTATCTTGTGCGCTTGCCGGCGTTCCTTGACTTTGGTTGGTTGCCTTCTGTACCATCGAGCACCCCTGAAGTTATGCCGTGGTTACCACCAGATAGGGTTTCAACTCACCCTTGTAATTGATTATTAAAAAGTATCGAGTTCAAAGCAGTGATGTCGAAGCTGGAGATATTTGAAAACTTCCGAGACTCTGAGGGCGGTTGGCGAGAGCGGATCGGACTATTGGGTACGGCATCCTGGAACATCCTCTCTTGAAGTGTGAAAGAAGCTGTTTTCAAATGGTTCGAGTGATGGGCGGAAGTGGAATTTTTATTGAGTCATATTATTCCATAAATTTGTCGTAACAAGCATGTTTTTGTGCGCCTTTTGCGTTAATTTACTTTCTTTTATTTTGGTAGGGTTTGTCCTGTAACCATGAGCCACCCTGAAGAATGCCGTGTCGGCCAGACGGGGGTTCCACCACCTTACTGTGGGTTTACAATAAGTTATCGAGTTTCAAGCAGTGATATCGAGCAAGGATTTGAAAACTTCCGAGATGCCTTCTTTTTTGGAGGAGGCGGGATCAGACTAGTGGTAGAGCTTCCTGTACACTTGTCTAACGGCGACGCTGTTGTCGATGTTCGAATCCTGGCGCGAGTTGAAATTTTTTACTTCTTATTGAAAAATTGTGCAACAAGTTCCTTGTGCGCATGTCGGCGTTCTTGACTTTGGTCGGTTGTTTCCTGTAACCCTGAAGCACCCCTGAGAATGCCGTGTAGCCAGAAGGGGTCCAACCACCCTTTCGTAGATTTAAATAAGTAGCGAGTTTCAAAACAGTGATATCGAATCCGTAGATTTGAAAACTTCCGAGATGCCTTCTTTTTTGGGGAGGCTGGCTCAGACCTAGTGGTAGAGCCTCGATGAAATTGTCTTATGGCTACAAGTTCCCGAATGGTGTCGGAGTCTAGCACGAGTGAAATTTTTTTCGTCTTCTTATTGCTAATTTGCGGCAACAAACCTTTTCTGCGCTTCTCGGCGGTTCCTTGATTTTGGTAGGTTGCTCCTGTAGCATGAGCACACCTGAAGATATGCGTGGTAGCCAGAAGGTTCCAACCAACCCTTCTGTGGGATTTAAAAAGAAAAGTATTGAGTTTGCAAAGCGGTGATATCAAAGAGGAGATTTGAAACTTCAGATGATTATTTTTGGGGCAGCGGATTGGACTGGTTTGTTAGAGCTCTGTACTTGTCTAACGCGAACGCTGTTGTCAATGGTTGAGTCCCTGGCGTGAGTGAAAAATGTTTCGTCTTATTTTGCAAATTGTGGCAACAAGCTGTTTGTGCGCATGTGGGTTTATTTGACTATGGTCGTTGCTCTGTAACAGGAGCACCAAGTAGAATGCGTGTAGCCCGAAGGGGTTCAATCACCTTCTTTGGATTTAAATAGTATCGAGTTTCAAAGCAGATATCGAAGCAGGAGATTTGAAATTTTCCGAGATGCTTCTTTTTGGGGAGGTGGGATCGGAAACTAGTGGTAGAGCTAAATGTCATTTTTCTAACGGCGACGCTGTTTTGTCGGTGGTTCGAGTCCTGGCGGGAGTGAATTTTTTTCGACTTATTATTGCAAATTTGTCTCAACAAACATGTT
>JABUQX010130060.1:0-2500 GCA_015478945.1 Trachelipus rathkii
TTAAGTGAGAGAGAAGTTTCATTGTCAGAAATGATTTTAGACTAATTTTTTTTTACTTGGGAATATCCTAACTGGCAACTTTTCTACCGAATTTAATTGGTCGACTTTATATACCCCTTAATACCCCTATAACTACCCCTATAATAAAACTCTTGAGACACCTTTTGTTCTTATTTGAACTATAATGCGTTTAAAGGTACTTCTCCCAATTTTACATAAGGATGTCTTAACCTCTTAAGTGGATTTCAAAGTCTAAATTACTGTAAATATGTCCCCTCAACGCACAATATATATATATATATATATATATATATATATATATATATATATATATATATATATATATATATATATATATATATATATATATATATATATATATATATATATATATATATATATATATATATATATATAGCTTAACAGTATATGTATTGAGGGGACATACTTCAAATCAGTTCCCTCAATGCACATCCAATACATTTTACTTAATAATACATCTTTAGTAAAATTTAAAAGCAAAATCAAAGATGAATCTTAATTTCAATGTTTTTTTATTATTATTATTTTTCTTCAGTTTATTAATTAAAAATAAAATAAAGCTTTGGATGACAGTTGATATTTTCTAAGTTCAAATTGATAAATTGCAAAATTAATAACTGAAAAGGTTGATTGACTGAAAATATTCAGGTAAAATTGATTGAATACTATAATAATAATAATAATAATAATAATAATACATAATAATAATAATAATAATAATAATAATAATAATAATAATAATAATAATAATAGTAATAATAATAATAATAATAATAATAATAATAATAATAATAATAATAATTTATAGAATTTCATTATATATATATATATATATATATATATATATATATATATATATATATATATATATATATATATATAAATTTCGTGTGGAGAGAGAGAGAGAAAGAGAAAGAGAAAGGTGAAAAATATGATAGTGAAGTGAATGAAATCTAAGAAGACGAACGGACAATTTTTATGGAGAGAAAGAGAAAGAGAGATACTTCTAGCATGCATTCCGAATAAAAATATCTTTCAGTGATATATTTTTTCAATAAATAATCACTAATGCTTGTAAGAATTATGTAGTAATTATTTTCAGTAATATTGTCGTGTTTGACGTTCACATACATGTATTTCCTAATACGTTAAATACGTATTACAGTGATAGGTATAATTGACTTTCTAAATATGAGTGAGTAATTTAGTTAACTAATCACATGTTGTAACGAAAGAGTTGAAATGACCATCATTTCAATATTAGTTAGTCTTAAGACGCATGCGATATCTCCCTCTTACTTATTCACAGGGAAACATTAATATGGACGAATAATGGAGCGAAAAATAAAGAGGAGTGGACGAATGAAAATGAAAAAGTATTATTTCAGTGGATAAAATGTTTTTTTTTGTAATTTGTAGGCATGCATTGCGAGGATGGAGAAGTCAATGATTTAAAAACTTACTCAAACATTTTTTTAGGAAGAGCTCTATGGAAAAATGTACTACGCATTCACCATCTCCCCCAGGCTGCAATATATATATATATATATATATATATATATATATATATATATATATATATATAGTATATATATATAGAGAGAGAGAGAGAGGGAAACAGGAAGGAATGGCAGCGAAGGGAATACATTTTTTGGCCTCTGGTAAATTTCACATAAGAAAATGCAAAATAATAATAATAATAAAAATTATTGTTACCACTATAATAGATAGAAGGAGATCTTTTATTGTTTCTTCGATAATTGTTTAGACCTCTAGAAAGTGCACATGATTAATCATAATAAGTTAGACCCCAGGGGTACACCTCACCGATGGTAGGAGTCGGGTCTCGGCCTTCCGGGGGAACTACGGGCAGGACTATTCTCTCGGGGAGGGAAGGTCTCCGGAACCCCCGCTCTTCGGTATTTGGGTGTCGCGGGGTTCCTCCGCCCCTCACGGGGTATGGAAAAACGTCCCCCCCTGTGTTCCTCCCTGTCGGCTCGAGCCCCTAGTGTGCCGTATAAAGCAAAATCTAATAGAAAGTCTATTTATTTTATCGAGAAAACCAACAAAAAAAGGTCCTCAATCTCTAATATTTTCACTATAATTTTTCACAATCAATAATTTTTAGACACATTACTTTTCCATGTGGAAATTCCACGAGGATCTAAAATGCATCCTTTCTCACAGTAGCCATTGTATTAATCTACAAATCCCTTTAGATCCTCATAAATGTATCCCTGCCCACTGTGAAAATTAATAGCCTTTAAGACACACATGATCTCAATCTTACATATATATATATATATACATATATATATATATATATATATATATATATATATATATGTCAAAGGTGGCAGGTAGAGGCGAAACGGTTTATCTAGGTGGGGTGTGGATGTAAGTTCGAAAGCACGTTTTCAAACCACAAAAGAGAGTTACTTTCAGAACCTTGCGATTC
>JABUQX010130060.1:10000-25434 GCA_015478945.1 Trachelipus rathkii
TACGAATATAATGTACAACAACAAAACCTAACATACCGTATGTATGAATAATTTGATAACAATAACAAAGTTCCACCCATAACAACAGTAAAGTAACTAACATAGGCATAACCAAAAACGAAAACCTTTTCATCACGTTCAAACACAATCTCTAACATATCGTTTGTAGATTTACAATTACATAGTAACATTAACCAAATTTTATCATAACCTAAACTAGGATGGTCCTAAACCGACCAACGAATATATGCTAACGCGACAAAGTTTTCACATCAATATGCTAACATGTCATAATCTGAACTAAGAATATAATGTACAATGGCAAACCTAACACGCTTTAAGTACGAATAAACTGCGAACATTACCGAAGCTCCATACTTAACAACAGTAAAGTAACTAACATAGCATACAAAAAACGTAACCTATGCATACGTTGTCAAACATATCTCTAACTAGCATGTTAATTTTAGATAACATGGTAATATTTAAAAAAAATTATCATAAACAATGGTTAATTAATCATACTGATCAACGAATATAGGCTAAAGTAACAAAGTTTTAACATTAATAAAGCTTACATAGCCTCATCTGAACTAAGGAATATAATCCACAACGACAAACCTAACACATCTTAAAAATGAATATAAACTGGTAACGTTAACAAAGTTTCACACTTAAGAACAGTAAAGTAACACATTGAGCGCAGAACGTAAACTACTCACACTTTTTCTAACATATCTGGGTATTTTTACATTAACATAGTAATATTTAAACAAAATTTATAAGCCTTGTCTAATTGTCCATACTAAATCAATGAATATATGCTACGTAACAATAGTTTTCTATCAATAAAGCAAACATACATCAAAACTGAACTACAACATATATGTACAATGACAAAACCTAACATCCCTTATGCTCGAATAAACTGCTAACAATAACAAAAGTTCCATATTGAACAACAGTAAAGTAACTAACAATGCATACAGAACAAGCAGATACGAAGCTGATGCGGAAAATATTAATTTAACAAATCAGTAGCACGCTGTGTTTGTTTATTTATTTATTTATTTATTTATTTTTAACTTCATTTCTTTAAAACTTTTTTTGCTTTAAAAAACCTTTTATTTATTTTTAATTATTTCTTTAAAACTTTTTTTTTTTAAAACTTTTATTTATTTTTAACTTTATTTCTTTAAAACTTTTTTTTTTTTTTTAATTATTTTTTTTTATTTTTTTTTTTTAAAACTTTTTGTTTTAAAACTTTATTTATTTTTAACTTTATTTCTTTAAAACTTTTTGTTTTTTAAAAAAACTTATTTATTTTTAATTTTATTTCTTTAAAACTTTTTGTTTTTTACTAAAAATTGTATTCTTTTTATGTTTATAACGTAAAAAATTTACATTTTTACATACACTAAAACAGTAAATCAGTGAATCAGTAAATCAAGCCACCAACCTCTCACCCTCCTGTCCACCTGATCTTTTTGAGGTATGATCTATTGATCTACTGATCTATTTGGATTCAAGTCATATTTTCGAGTATCATTTTGGTAACTATCATAAAAATATTGTTCTTTTTATACTAACCCTCGAATATATGTTGACATAACAAAGTTTTCACATCAATAAAGCTAACATAACATAACCTGATGTAAGAATATAATGTATAACATCAAATCTAACATACCTTAAACACGAATAAACAGTCAACATTAACAAAGTACCATACTTAACAACAGGAAAGTAACCGACGTTGCATACAGACCGTACCCTATTCACACTTTTTTTTTTCAAACATATCTCTAATATATCACTGTTATTTTACATTAACATAGTAACATTTAAAAAAAATTTATCATAACCTAACCTTATTATCATACTGCACCAACAAATATATGCTAACATAACAAAGTTTTCCCATCAATAAAACATAGCAATACCTGAACTAAGAATATAATGTCACCCCCGAAACCTAGCACATCTTAAACATGAATAAACAGTTTTACATTAACAAAAGTTCATACTTAAACAACAGTAAAAGTAACTAACATTGTACACAGAACGTATCCTATTCACACTTTTTTTCAAACATATTTCTAACATATCATTGTTATTTTTACATTAACATAGTAACATTTAACAAATAAGGTTACCATACTTATCCTAATTATCATATTGGCCAACGAATATATGCTGACGTAACAAAGTTTTCACATCAATAAAGCTAACATATCATATCCTGAACTAAGAATATAACGCACAATGACAAAACCTAACATACCTTACGCTCGAATAAACTGTTAATAATAACAAAGTTCCATACTTTACAACAGTAAAGTAACTAACAATACATACAGAACGAACAGGTAGGAAGCTGATGTGGTTCCTGTTTCACTAGAGTTATCAGATACAAGTCGAGAAATTGTTCAAACTCCTCCCACTTTTCGAAACATTACGCAATACCTATGATTCTTGTATGGTTCCGTACCTCTAACATATTAACGTTAACATTTGTTCTTGTTATCACAAGGTGAACATAGCAAATTTATTAAGAACATTTTATATTTTTGCTAAAGTCTTTGTTTTATAACATTAGCATAGTAAGTTTTTAAGCAACCGTAACAAAAATTTATCATGACAATCTATCTATCATACTAATCAATGAATAAATGCTAATCTATACAGGGTTGTCAAATTATCTCAGTCAGATACGCAGTTGCCAAACTTACCAATCTCACATGTTCTATCACAACTACGACACACCTCTGTTAATTTAATATTAACATAGTGATATTTATTATATCATACCCTAATTAACAAATTGAATTACGAATAAATACAACGAATATAACGCTAACGTAACATTTTTTTTTTTTACATTAAACATAGTAAAATTTAACCAAAATTCATCATAACCATACCTAAATATCACAATCCCAACGAATAATTGCAAACATAACAAAGTTTTATCCAAACATAACATAA
Organism: Trachelipus rathkii; assembly: GCA_015478945.1. Lineage (NCBI taxonomy): Eukaryota > Metazoa > Arthropoda > Malacostraca > Isopoda > Trachelipodidae > Trachelipus > Trachelipus rathkii. Next base: position 12,989 of record JABUQX010130060.1, read on the forward strand.
AAAATAAAGTTTTATCCAAACATAACATAAAAACAAGTTCTTTGAATAAAATATCATAGTAAAGTGTATTAGTTTACTGATTTTAAAGCTATAATTCATAAATCGTAAATCAATAAACCATCCGTCCCTCTATGCGCCTTCCGGCAACTCCCTTCCTGAATTCTATTGAATCCATCGATTCAAGTCATAATTTCGAGATCTTTTGGATAAACATAACAAAAATAAGTTCTTTACACATGACACACGAATATACGTCTAACGCTAACAAAGTTTTTAACAATCAATAAAGCTAACATATCATAACCTGAACTAAGAATATAACGTACAACGACAAACCTAACACACCTTACGCTCGAATAAACAGTCAACATTAACAAAGTTCCGTACTTAACAGCAGTAAAGTAACTAACATTGCACACAGAACGTAGCCTGTTCACACTTTTTCAAACGTATCTGTAACATATCATTGGTATTTTTTTTACTTAACATAGTAATATTTACAAAAATTTATCATAAACCTTACCTAATTTATCATACATACCTACGAATATATGTTAAGGTAACAAAAGTTTTAAACATCAAAAGCTACAACATTCATAACCTGAACATAATAAAGATATAGATGTTACAACGACAAAACTGAACCTACCGTCACGTCTGAATAATCTGCTAACATTCACAAATCCCATACTTATCAAAGTAAAGTAGCTAACAGGACATGCAAAACTCATTGTCCCATTTTTCCAACATATCAGCAACAGCTAATGCTGTATTATCTAACAAATCCTTAAGCAAAGTGATTCACTCTAGTCAAGATACCAGCATCATGAACTATTGAACTGACACTACATTCATCAAAATAGTCGTCATACCGATATAACATCATTCTGAACCGTGAATAAACGTAAGACATTAGCAAATTCTCGAACAAACTAACATTACCAGCAAAAACTTACCCTAATTGCTCACATAACATTGGCTAATTATATACTGATCAATGAATATACGCTAACGTAATAAAGTTTTCACAACGATAAAGCTAACATAGCAAATAACGCCGAACTAAGAAAAAAATATACAACGACAAACCTAAACACAACATAAGGCAATGAATAAACTGTTAACTTAACAAAGGTTCCAGCACTTACACATTTTTCCAGTAAATTAACTAACATGGCATGCAAAACGTAATAAAGTTTTCACAACGATAAAGCTAACATAGCATAACCCGAACTAAGAAAAAAATATACAACGACAGAACCTAACACACCTTACGCATGAATAACCTTTACAACTTAACAAAGTTCCACACTTAACAACCGTAAAGTAACTAACATGGCATGCAAAACGTAACCTATTTCTACACTGGTCAATGCATATCTCTAACATATTACGTTAATTTACATGAGACAATATAAATTTAACAAAAATTATCACATCCTTGGTCTAATTTTCATAGCAGACCAACGAATATATGCTAACGTAAACACGAATAAACTACATTAACATAGTAATATTTTAAAAAAAATTTATCATAACCTTACCTAACTATCATAATCCCCAACAAATAAATGCTAAAACATAACAAGGTTTTATCAAACATAACATATAAAAATTAACACAGTTTTATTCCCAAACATAACATAAAATAAGTAAAAATATCATAGTAAGTGTAATAGTTTACCGATTTAAAGCAGTAAATCAGTAATTCAGTAATTCAAAACCACCCGTCCCCTCCCCACCTTCCCACCCCCCCTCCCTACCCCCCCGTTCATGACCTTTTTATCTATTGATCTATTGAATTCAGGTCACATATCGAGTATCATTTCCGGATTAAACATGTACAAAAATAAGTTCCTTTATTCTAACGCAAAGAAGATATGCTAAGTAACATTGTTTTCACATTAATAACAGCTAACATAGCATTAAACCAGAACTAGAGATATAATGTACAATGCAAACCTAACAACCTCATGCAGCGAATAAACTACTACCATTAACAAGTTCCATACTTACAACTGAAAAGTACCTAGCACAGCATACAAAACGTAACCTATTCACACTTTTTTATGCATATCTCTATTAATGTAAATTTTACATTAACACTATTGATTTAACGTCGCATTTCGAGTTATCATTGTCGGATAAACCATAGCACAAAAATGAAGTTCTTTATATAACTAACCAGCGAATATATCTAACATAACAATGTTAATATTACTAAAGCTAACATAGCATCAATTGAACTAAGAATATAATTACAATGACAAAACTGCTAACACAACTTACGCTCGAATAAACTGTTAACATTTAAAAAGTTCGAGCACTTAATACCAGTAAAGTAGCTAACAAATGCATACAAAACGTAACCTATTCATATTTTTCCAAGCATATCTCTAATATATTAACGTTAAATTTTACATTTGACACAGTAAATATTTAAAGCAAAAATTTATCATAACCTTGTAATAATTATCATACAGACACGAATAACTGTAAAACATAACAAAGGTTTTATCAAACATAACATAAAATAAGTTCTTTTGAATAAAATATCATAGTAAATTGTAATAGTTTACTGATTTTAAAACAGTAAATCAGTAGTAAATTCAGTAAATCAACCATCAGCCCCTCCCCATCCCCTGCCCTCCATTGACCTTTTGATCTATTAATAACTACTTGATCTCATGTCACATTTTTTCGAAGTATCATTTCGGATAAACATAAACAAAAAATAAGTTCTTTATATACTAACCATCGATACATGCTAACGTAACAACGTTTTTACATTAATAAAGCTAACATAACATAACCTGAAATAAGAAATAATGTACAACGACAAACCTACACACACCATACGCATGAATAAACTACTAAAATTAACAAACCTTGTGCACTTAACAACAGTAAAGTACCTAACACGTTACAAAACGTAGCCTATTCACCACTTTTTCAAACATATTTCTAACATATCAATGTTAATATTTACACTAAAAAACATATATTTAAGCAAAAATTTAGCATAACCCTGTCTAATCATCATACTGACAACGAATATAATGCTAACGTAACAAATTTTTTGCATCAACTTCGTAATATTTAACAAAAATTCATCACAACCTCGTCTAAACCTCATAATCCCCAACGAATAATTGCAAACATAACAAAGTTTTAACCAACATAACATAAAAATAACAAAGTTTTACCCAAACATAACAAAAATAAGTTCTTTGAATAAAATATCACAGTAAAGCGTAATAGTTTACTGATTTTAAAGCAGTAAATCACTAAATCAGTAAATCAAACCATCCGTCTCTACAGTCCCCTCTCCACCCACCAGCCTATGATCTATTGATCTACTGATTCAAGTCATATTTCGAGTATCATTTTGGATAAACATAACACAAAAATAAGTTCTTTAAATAAAATAAACAACGAATATAATGCTAACGCAACAAATTTTTTTAGCATAAATAAAGCTAACATATCATAATCCTGACAAAGAATATTAATGTGCAAATGCAAAACAACATACCTTGCGTAATGAATAATATCCGCTAACATTCCTGAAAATTCCCTACTTATCAAAGGTAAAGTAGCTAACAGGTCATACAATATTCGATATATTCCCACTTTTCCCGCATATCAGCAACAGGTAAAGCCGTATTATCTAACAAAATCCCTTAACAAAGTGACCAATCTATCAAAGATACCATCATCTTGAACTATGAATCGACACTATCTTCATCAAAGTGTCACGCGTTTCGAGTATAACATCATTTGAACTATGAATAAACGTAGACATTAGCAAAAAAATTTTGGGTAAACCTAACATTACTTAACAAAAACTTATCCTAGGCTCACGTTTCTAACACATCACCGTCAGTTAACGTAGTAATATATTACAAAACTCATCATTTCTCTAACAAATCAGTGTTAATTTCACATTGTCATAGTAATATTTAACATAACGTACCTAACTTACGAATAAACAGTTTTCATTAACCAAGAGTATCTAAAGCAACACATCACCTCCCGAGAGAAAACCCAAGGGGATGCGCCCCTTGAAAGAGTGCGAATCCTGAGAGGGGGATCACTCCGAAGGGGTGTAAGCGGGCATTACCCCTCCGAAGGAGGAGTAAGGTCTCAGCCCTTTGGGCTGAGGCCCAAAATGCAAAAAATTTGGTACGTTAGCATTATATTCGTTGTCAGTATGATGATTAGACAGGGTTATGCTAAATTTTTGTTAAATATTACGATGTTAGTGTAAAAGTAACATTGATATGTTAGACATATGCTTGAAAAAGTGTGAATAGGCTACGTTTTGTACGACGTGTTAGGTACTTTACTGTTGTTAAGTGCGGAAGTTTGTTAATGTTAGTAGTTTATTCGTACATATGGTGTGTTAGGTTTGTCATTGTACATTATATTCTTAGTTCAGGTTATGTTATGTTAGCTTTATTAATGTAAAAACGTTGTTACGTTAGCATATATTCGACGGTTAGTATATAAAGAACTTATTTTTGTGTTATGTTTATCCGAAATGATACTCGAAAATGTGACATGAATCAATAGATTAATAGATCAAATGGTCATGGAGGGAGGGGATGGGGAGGGGTTGATGGTTTGATTTACTGATTTACTGATTTACTGTTTTAAAATCAGTAAACTATTACAATTTACTATGATATTTTATTCAAAGAACTTATTTTTATGTTATGTTTGGATAAAACTTTGTTATGTTTACAGTTATTCGTTGGTCTGTATGATAATTAGACAAGGTTATGATAAATTTTTTTAAAATATTACTGTGTCAATGTAAAATTAACGTTAATATGTTAGAGATATGCTTGGAAAAAGTATGAATAGGTTACGTTTTGTATACATTGTTAGCTACTTTTCTGGTATTAAGTGTTTAACTTTGTTAATGTTAACAGTTTATTCGAGCGTAAGTTGTGTTAGGTTTGTCATTGTACATTATTTTCTTAGTTCATATGATATGATATGTTAGCTTTATTTATGTGAAAACAATGTTATGGTAGCATATATTCGCTGGTTAGTATATAAAGAACCTCATTTTTTGTGCTATGTTTATTCCGAAATGATACTCGAAATGCGACGTAATTCAATAGTGTTAATGTAAATTAACATTATGTTAGAGATATTGCATGAAAAAGTGTAATAGGTTACGTGGTTGTATGCTGTGCTAGGTACTTTACTGTTGTTTAGTAATGGAACTTTGTAATGTTAGTAGTTTCTTTCGTGCGTAAGGTTTGTTAGGTTTTGTCATTGTACATTATATTCTTTGTTCTGGTATATTCTTAGTTAGCTTTATTAATGTGAAAACAATGTTACGTTAGCTATATTCGTTGGTTAGTAATAAAGAACTTATTTTTGTTTACTATGTTTATCCGAAATGATACCCGAAATGTGACTGAATCATAGATCATAGATCAAAAGGTCATGAACGGGTGGGTAGGGAAGGGTGGGGAGGGGGAACGGTGGTTTAAATTACTGATTTACTGATTACTGTTTAAAATTCGGTAAACTATTACACTTTACTAATGCTATTTTATTCAAGAAACTTATTTTTATGTTATGTTTGGATAAAAACTTTGTTATTTTTATGTTATGTTTGGATAAAACTTTGTTATGTCTGCTTTATTTTTGTTTGGGGATTATATAGTTATTGGTAAGGTTATGATATAATTTTTTTTTACCAATATTACTATGTTATGTACAAAACTTGTTACGTTTAGCATATATTCCCGTTGGTCTGTATGATATTAGACCAGGGTGTATTAAAATTTTTTTGTAAATTTATTGTCTCAATGTAAAATTAACGTTAATGTGTTAGAGATGCTTGAAAAAAGTTGAATAGGTTACGTTTTTGGCATGCCAGTTAGTTACTATACTGGTGTTAAGTGTGGAACTTTGTTATATGTTAACGAGTATTCATGCCTAAGTTGTGTTAGTTTGTCGTTGTACATTATTTTCTTAGTTCGGGTTATGCTATGTTAGCTTTATCATTGTGAAAACTTTATTATGTTAGCATATATTCATTGATCAGTATGATAATTAACCAATGTTATGTGAGCATAGGGTAAGTTTTTGCTGGGTAATGTAGGTTTGCTCGAAAATTTTGCTAATGTCTACGTTATTCATAGTTCAAAATGATGTTATACTTCGGTATGAGCGACTCTTTGATGAATGTAGTGTCAGTTCATTAGTTTCAATGATAATGGTATTCTTTGATAGAGTGGTCACTTTGGTTAAGGGATTTGTTAGATAATACTGCATTAGCAGTTGCTGATATGTTGGAAAAGTGGGGATAGAATTGAGTTTTGTATGTCCTGCTAGCTACTTTAACATTTGAAAAGTAGGGAATTTTGTGAATGTTGGCAGATTATTTAGACGTGAGTTATGTTAGTTTTGTCGTTGTACATTATATTCTTAGTTCAGGTTTGAAATGTTGCTTATAATGAAAACCTTTGTTACCTTAACATATATTCGTAGGTATGTATGATAAATAGGTAAGGTTATGATAAACGTTTGTTAAATATTACTATGTTAAGGTAAAAATACCAATGATATGTTACAGAATACTTTTGAAAAAGTGTGAACAGGCTACGTTCTGTGTGCAATGTTAGTTTACTTTATTGCTGTTAAGTAACGGAACTTTGTTAATGTTGAACTGTTTATTCGAGCGTAAGGTGTGTTAGTTTGTCGTTGTACATTTTTTCTTAGTTCAGGTTATGATATGTTAGCTTTATTGATGTTAAAACTTTGTTACGTTAGCGTATATTCGTTGGTCAGTGTGTAAAGAACTTATTTTTTTTATGTTTATCCAAAATAATACTCGACATATGACTTTGAATCGATGGATCAATAGATCATGAAGGGGAGGTGGGAAGGCGAGTAGAGGATGGATGGGTTTGATTTACTGATTTATTGAATTACAGCTTTTAAAATCAGTAAACTATTTCACACTTTTCTATGATATTTTATTCAAAAGAACTTGTTTTTATGTTTTTTTGGATAAGAACTTGTTTTTTTATGTTATATTTATGATAAAACTTTTGTTATGTTTGCAAATTATTCGTTGGTGATTATGATATTTAGGTATGGTTATGATGAATTTTGGGTTAATTTTAACTATGTTTATGTAAAAAAAACTGTACGTGGGAGCGTTATATTCGTTGTAATTTATTCGGTAATTCAATTTGTTAATTAGGGTATGATATAATAATATCACTTTGTTATATATTAAATTAACAGGGGTGGTGTCGAGTTGTGATAGAACATCGTGAGATTGGTAAGTTTTTGGCACTGCGTATCTGACTGAGATAATTTGACAACCCTGTATAGATTAGCATTTATTCATTGATTAGTATGATAGATAGATTATGTCATGATAAATTTTTGTTAGGGTTTCTTAAAAATTACTATGCTAATGTTATAAAACATAAAGACATTAGCAAAAACATAAAATGTTTTTAATAAATTTGCTATGTTGACCCTGTGACAAACAAGAATCAAATGTATAGCTTAATGTTTCGAAAACGAACCATACAAGAATCATAGGTATTGCGTAATGTTTTGAAAAGTGGGAGGAGTTTGAACAATTTCTCGACTTGTATCTGATAACTCTAGTGTAAAGCAGGAACCACATCAGCTTCGTACTGTTCGTTTCTGTATGCATTGATTTAGTTACTTTACTGTTGTTAAGTATGGAACTTTGTTATTGTTAACAGTTTATTCGAGCGTAAGATATGTTAGGTTTTGTCACTGTGCGTTATATTCTTAGTTCAGGATATGATATGTTAGCTTTATTGATGTGAAAACTTTGTTACGTCAGCATATATTCGTTGGCCAATATGATAATTAGGATAAGTTATGGTAACTTATTGTTAAATGTTACTATGTTAATGTAAAAATAACAGTGATATGTTAGAGATATGTTTGAAAAAAGTGTGAATAGGATACGTTCTGTGTACAATGTTAGTTACTTTACTGTTGTTAAGTATGAAACTTTGTTAATGTTAACTGTTTATTCGTGTTTAAGATGTGCTAGGTTTGGGGGTGTACATTATATTCTTAGTTCAGGTTATATGTTAGCTTTACTGGTGTGAAAACTTTGTTATGTTAGCATATATTCGTTGGTTAGTATGATAATTAGGTTAGGTTATGATAAATTTTTGTTAAATGTTACTATGTTAATGTAAAATATTTGAAAAAAAAGTGTGAATAGGGTACGGTCTGTATGCATCGTCCCGGTTACTTCCTGATGTTGTAGTACTTTTGTAATGTTGATGTTTATTTCGTGTTTTAAAGTATGTTAGATTGATGTTATACATTAATATCTACATCAGGTTATGTTATGTTAGGCCTTTATTGAAGTGGAAAACTTTGTTATGTCAACATATATTCGAGGGTTAGCATAAAAAGAAAATATTTTTATGCTAGTTACCCAAAATGATACTCCAAAATATGACTTGAATCAATAGATCAATAGATCAATATATCAATACCTCAAAAGATCAGTGTTGGGATGGGGGGAGGGGGGAGGGATGGGTGGCTTGATTTACTGATTCACTGATTTACTGTTTTAGTGTATGTAAAAATGTAAATTTTTTACGTTATAAACATAAAAAGAATACAATTTTTAGTAAAAACAAAAAGTTTTAAAGAAATAAAATTAAAAATAAATAAGTTTTTTTAAAAAAAAAAAGTTTTAAAGAAATAAATAAAAACAAGAAAAGTTTTTTAAAAACAAAAGTTTTAAAGAAATAAATTAAAGATAAATAAAAGTTTTTAAAAAACAAAAAGTTTTAAAGAAATAAAATTAAAAATAAATAAAAGTTTTTTAAAAATAAAAAGTTTTAAAGGAAATGAAGTTAAAAAAAAAAAATTAAAGTTTTTTTTAAAAACAACAAAAGTTTAAAAGAAATGAAGTTAAAATATAATAAATAATAAATAAATAACCAACACAGCCTGCTAACTGATTTGTTAAATGAATATTTTCCGCATCAGCTTCGTATCTGCTCGTTCTGTATGCATTGTTATTACTTTACTGTTGTTAAATTATGGAACTTTGTTATTGTTAGCTGGTTTATTCAAGCGTAAGGTATGCTAAGGTTTTGTTATTTGTACATTATATTTGTAGTTCAGTTTTGATGCTATGTTGCTTTATTGATGTGAAAACTTGTTACGTTAGGCATATATTCATTGATCAGTATGACAATTAGACAAGGTTATGATAATTTTGTTAAATATTACTATGTTAATGTAAAAATACCCATGATAGTTAGAAAAAGTGTGAGTAGTTTACGTTCTGCGCTCAATGTTAGTTACTTTAGTGTTGCTAAGTGTGAAACTTTGTTAACGTTAACAGTTTATTCATGTTTAAGATGTGTTAGGTTTGGTCGTTGTGGATTATATTCTTAGTTCAGATTGATGCTATGCAAGCTTTTATTAATGTGAAAACTTTAATACGTTAGCCTATTTCGTTGATACGTACATGATAATTAGACAAGGTTATGATAATTTTTTAAATATTACCATGTTATCTAAAACTAACATTGCTATGTTAGAGATATGTTTGACAACGTATGCATAAGTTACGTTTTTCGTATGCTATGTTAGTTACTTTACTGTTGAATGTTCGCAGTTTATTCGTACTTCAAGCGTGTTAGGTTTGTATTGTACATTATATCCTTAGTTCAGATTATGACATGTTAGCATTTTTGATGTGAAAACTTTGTCGCGTTAGCATATATTCGTTGGTTCGTATATAATTAGGTTAAGGGTTATGAAATTTTTTGTTAAATGTTACTAAGTTAATGCAAATTACAACGATATGTTAGAGATGTGTTTGAGAACGTGATGAATAGGTTACGCCCGTTTTTGTATGCTAATGTTAAGTTACTTTACTGTTGTTATGGGTGGAACTTTGTTAAGGTTATCAGTTTATTCATACATACGGTATGTTAGGTTTTGTTGTTGTACATTATATTCGTAGTTCAGATGATGATATGTTTGCTTTAATGATGTGGAAACTTTGTTACGTTACCATATATTCATTGATCAGTATAATAATTAGACTTTTTTAATTTATAAATATGAAAAGGGTAAAATTTTAGTAAAGACAAAAATGTTTAAAGCGTCTAAAACATAGAATAAATAAAGTTTTGTGTTATCGTTATACAGATATTGACCTGACATCAGTAACTCGGTTAAGATTTCATTGGATGCAATAGATCAATAGGTGGGGAGGGTTGTGAGGCTAAGGGAGGGATGAAGGAGGGTGGGGAGGCTTCTGGGAGGCTCGGGAGGCTGTTTGATTTATATAAAAAACGTAAATTTTTTTGTTTTAAACTTAAAAAGAATAAAAAATGTTTAATTTTTTTTTTTAATTTTTTTTTAATTTTTTATTTTAATTTTTTAATATTTTTCAATTTTTTTTAAATTTTTTTTTTTAATTTTTAAAAAAATTAAAAATTTTTTTTTTTTTTAATTTTTTTATTTAAAAAAAAATTTTTTTTTTCTTTTCTGTATCGAGGATACATCATAAGAAAGATGTATACCAAGTTTCGTCGTTCTATGTCAATATTTCAGGTTTGGGGGCCAGAGACCCCCCTTTGGGGTGTGTACGGCTATTTTTTTTACAGTTGTCACCACCACTCACGGGCAGAGCCCTATTCAAGGAGGGGGTGTTGCACGCCTCAGGAGTCAACAACTAAGGTAAATTACGCAGATGAGCACAGCGCAGGCTTTGAAGTGGGGGAGATTAAATTCAGCGGAAACACAGAAGATGGAAGAGAATTCCACAGAACAGATGTGGCAGGAAAAGAATGGAAGTCACCGCAGCGGGAACTAGCACGGAGTTACCCAACATTAACAAAAACATCTGTGCAGATACAGACCCCTAGTTCTACGAGGGCGACGTAAAGGTGGAGGTACGCGAGTGATAAGCTCCCTCGAGCACCTGCCGCTGCGGTACCTATAGAAAAGAATAAAGCACCAACCATCGCGCCGCAAAGATAGAGGGTCAAGGGAACTGGAAAGTACAGAAGAGTTTATAAGCCTTTTGGCCTTTGACTTGACCCTATCCAAAAGCCGGGTGAAACCAGAAGCCCCCCCAGATAAGAGAGCAGTTCTCCATACAAGGGCGGATGAGGCCGCTGTATAGCTGGAGCAACTGAGAAGAGGAAAAAAGTCTCGCAGTCTAAAACAGAACTCCCAGTTTCTTTGAGGCCGCCCTCGCAACCATTGTGATGTGAGGTTTCATTTTTTGTTTTTTTTTGTTTATGTTAAGGCCAAGGATGTTTATATTGTGCAACAGGAGAGACGAGAGAACCGTCGAAAGAAGGATAGGAAGTTAGAAGGTGTCTTAGAGAGGGAGATTTGTAGGAGTTGAGTTTTTAAAGAATTGAATTCACAAGGTTCAGACGACCCCACCCGGAAATTCTTAGTCGCATGAATCAGCGAGAATAGAATCGGAAAGATTAAGACGAGAGGCAATCCTAGAAGTAAAAGAAGGAGCAGAATTGAAATGAGTTGAAGAATGAAGGGTCGAGTCATCGGCAATGAATATGAGTGAATGGAGTTAGATGTGCAGGTGAGAAGATCATTAATGGAAAGTAGGAATAAAAGTAGGAGATAGGACAGAACCCTGAGAACACCACTATTGACCGAAAAAGAAGAAGAAAGTCGCCCCATCAACAACAGCGATATTGAGCGATTTGAAAAGAAAACTAGACATAAGTAAGAAAGAGAAGGAGGAAACCCAAAGAGGGGAGCTTGGAGAGCAGTGACGCGTGCCATACCCGGTCCAAATGCTTTGGATATGTCAAGCGCCACCACGCAAAGTCTCCCCGTATTTCCAGGGCGGAAACCATAAATCAGTAAGATAGAAAGTATATCGCCAGTAGACCTTCGAGCGCCGAAGCCGTACTGGCGATCCGAAAGAAGTGAATGAGATTCAGATGATCTAAGAATGAAAGTTGAGAAGAGTTTCAAAGATGTTAGATAGAATACAAGTAAAAGCTATAGGGCGATAGTTTTAAGGGGTCAGAAGCGGCTTCCTTTTTTCGGAATAGGTTGGACATGTGCGTGCTTCCAACACTGAGGGAAAGTGCTAGTATTGAAAGACATAGAGAATATAGTTGAACGAGGGGCGGGGATAGCAGCGGAAGCACACTTCCTCAAAACTCGGGGAGGAATGCCATCCGGGCCACCCCCGCCTTCCTAACGTTCGTAGATTTCAGGAGCCATGCACCCGATCAACTGTAATCACAGGCAAAGGCATAGGACACCTGAGAGGAGAAGGAGGTGGATGATGAGAGAATCGTCCAGGGTTGAGTTAGAGGGAAAATAGGAGGCCGAAGAGTGCCTTTTCAGTTGGAGAAATTAGCAACAGAAACGCATCAGAGCGAAATAAGAGG
>JABUQX010130061.1:0-28110 GCA_015478945.1 Trachelipus rathkii
GGAGAGAGATGGTATTGACATGAAAGTGATTTATGTATGAATGCTATATTTTTTCAACTTTAGATTCTTTGTATCACACATTAAAACGATATACTAAGTCTCGATAGCTTTATTGCTACAGCCAGAATGTAGTATTTTTAGAGTTCTTCTAAAAGATGAGATTACCTCAAACAGCCTGGCTAAATTTCCGTCGGATCTAATATTATTACCTTAAAAGTGATTTTTTAGTAATTGATGCTAATTTCAACTTTAGATTTTATTGTTATAACAAAACGATATTCCTAAGCTCGACTACACTTTGTGTTGCTACTCCAGAATGTAAGGTATTTTTAGAGTTCGCTAAGGAGAAGATACTTCAAACATCGCTGCTAAATTATCTAGGAGTGCCATAATTTATTACATGAAAGTGATTTAGGTTTATGCTAATTTTTTCAACTTAATTTGCTGTTCTCACTATTTGAGATTTTCTTTGTGTATATCTTTTGGGCTTATTATCTATAACGATAGGTACCTTATAGGTTTAGTACATAATTGAACAACTTGTTAAGTATTTGTAAGTAGTAACTTCAAAGAAAGATACCTCAAACAGCCTGGCTAAATTTAGCGCTAGTGGAGTTTCGAATTGATTAATTGAAATGTTGATTTAGTTATGAGAAGCTATATTTTTTCTTAACTTTAGTTTCTTTGTTATGATTACTTTAGATTTTACGTATTATACCTAACTCGGACTGGATTGCTTTATTTACCTACATCGTTCAAAATTGTAAGTATTGTTAGAGGTTCTTTTTCAAGAGTAAGATACTCGTCAAACATTCTGCCTAAATGTAACCTTAGGAGTCCAAATTATGACATGAAAAGATTTATAGTAATGAAATGCTTTAATTTTTTTTTCTAACTTTAGTATTTCTTTGGTTATATACTATTAAAACTGTATATAACCTAAGTCTGATCTTACATATTTTGATTTGGTCTAGCTTCCAGAATTAAGTATTTTATGAGTTTTTTCAAAGTAAGATGACTGCATAACATTCTGTCTTAATTACCTAGTGAAGTTCCAATCCTTGAATAGGGATAAGCATGATTTAGTATGAATTCTAAATTTTTCAACTTTAGAATTTCTTTGTTATAACACACTTTAAATGATATACCTAAGCTCGACTACGTTCTATTTTTTGTCTACACCAGAATGTAAGTAATTTGTTAGTATGTTGTCTTTCTATTAAGAAGGATACTCAACACACCTTGCTATTTATATTAGCGCTAGGAAGTTCCAGATTTTATTTTTTACATTATATTCATAAATGTATGTTAGGTATGAATGGTTCTGAATTTTGTTCAACTGTAGATTCTTTGTTTATATACACTTAATATTACTGTTTATATTATTTCCTAATATCTTGACTTACTGCTTTATTGCTACATTCCTAATGAATGTAAGTATTTTAGAGGTTTTCAAAGAAGATCCTCATAATCACACTTGCTAAATTACCTGTTAGGATACTGCGAATTATTTACATTGAATGTGATGTTTAGTTATGAATGTTCTAATTTTTCAAATTTTTAAGATTTCTTTGTTATAACACTTTATATATCGTGATATACTATTAGGTCGAGTTATCTGCTTTGTTTGCTACATGCCGATGAATTGTTATAGTATTTAATCAGAGTTACCTTCACGAATAGAATGATACTCTTTTCATATACATACCTCCAGCCTGTAATTACTTAATTCACTATTTGGAGTACATCCAAATATTAGAGGTTAAAGTTGATATTTATTATGAATTTACTAAATTTTGTTCAACTTTAGTTATCTTATGTTATAGTTTCTTTTACACTTTATATCTATATATACTTTAGACTTTCGACTTATGCACCGTTTAATAAGCACTTTCGCTTCAATATAAAATTATTTTTTTAAGAGTTATAACTAAACTATCTTCTTTTTTTTTAGCTTTGTGGCATTTATATTTATTTTTTTTTTTTTCGAAAAAATTTTATAATGAATTTTGTTTTCTTTTTTTTGTGGTTTTGTAATTGCTTTTTGTTGTTGTTGTGTTTTTTTTGTTTTTTTTTGGTTTTTTTTTTGTTTCTGTTTTTTTTTTTTTTTTTTTTTGTTTTTGTGGCTGCAGTTTTATATAAATTTATACTTTTTATTTATTATTTTTTTTTTTTTTTGGTTTTTTTTTTTTTTTTTTTTTTTTTTTTTTTTTTGTTTTTTTTGTTTTTTCTTGTTTTTATTTGTTTTTTTTTGTTTTTTTTTTTTTGTATATTATTTTTATTGCTTTTTTGCTCATATGTTTGTTTGTTTGACGTGTTTTGTTTTATTGTTTTTTTTTTTTTTTTTAATTTTGTGTTTACTACTTTGTCTCTATATGTACCTAGGAGGCTCTCGGTAAGTATGTACATTGAATGGTGATTGTGGTAGTATGATCAATGCTTATAATTTTGATTTCAACTTAGATTTCGTTTTTGTTGCATACGTTTAACTTTAAACGTTTATTCTACCCTATAGTCTTTGGATCTTTACGCTGTACTTTTGCTATATGTTGGTTTCTTTTTTTTTTGCGCTAGACAATGTATAGTTTATTTCTTTGGTTAGAGTTCATTTTAAAGAAGATGATGTAACACTCTGCCTATAACTGACCGTTAGGTAGTTCCTAAATTATTACATTTGAAAGTGATTTAGTATGAAATGCTAATATTTTTCAATATTTCGATATTTCTTTGAGTCAGTATATAACTCAATATACGTTTAATATAATCGAATAGGCCGACTACTGCTTTAATTTGCTACATTATTTCCATGAATTTGTGTATAGTTATAATTTAGAGTTCTTCAAAGAAGGAACTTAAAAATTTCAATGCCTTTAAATTTACTACTAGGAGATCCATAATTATTTATACATGAAAGTGTATATAGTAGTTGTAATGCTAATTTTTTTTGCATACCTTTAGTATTTCTTTGTATATTATATTTACTTAAAATTAGCGATATATTTCCTTAAGCTTGACTATGTCGTTTCTTTATTGCGTTATCACCAGATATTATGTAAGTTTTATGTAGAGTTCTTTCAAAGAGTACTTCAAATTACTGTCTAAATTTACCATAGGAAGTCCAAATTATTTTCTATGAAAGTTGATTTAGGTATCGTTAATGCATATTATTTTTCGATACTTTAGATTTCATTTGTTATATTGTTTTCTAATTTTCTAATAACTTGTACATACCTTAAGCTCGACTACGCTTATTGCTACAGCTAGAATGTTAAGTTATTTTTACGGTTGTGCAACTTAGATACCATCAAACACCTGCCTAAATTGACCTAGGTTTGTAAAATTATTACATTTGAAAATTGGATTCGTAAATTTAGAATCTTATAATGTCTTTTTTTCTTAACTTTAGATTTGCTTTTGTTTATATTTTGTTGTGTTCACTGTTATAACGAAATACCTAAGGCTCGACTGAACTGTTAATTGCTATCAGAATGGTTAAGTATCTGTTAGAGGTTCTTTCAATTAGATGAAGTTAACAGCTCAAACACCTGCTAAATATTACTTAGGTAGTTCGCGAAATTAGATTAATGAATGAAAAGTGGATTTTTAGTAATTGGGTGATACATAATTTTTTTCACTAGCTTTATGATATTTCTTTTTGTTATAGTTCTCACTAAAACGATATACTAAGCTCGACTATTCGGCTTTAGTGACAAGCAGATGTATTAGTAATTGTCTGTAGAGTTTCTGTAAGAAGATACCTTTCATAAATTTGCCGAAGCCTTTACTCTATTAGACTTTCTAAATTATTACATTGAAGGTGGGATTTTATAGTTTTTCTCATATCTCTACATTTTAATTTCTATATTTTTTAGTTGTTTATTTAGGACACTTTAAGAACGATAATTATCATTCTAAGGTGTCTGACGTACGACTTATATGCTAACTACCAGAATGTTAGATTGTGTATTTTTATTGAGTGTCTTTTCAATAGAAGTATTACCTCAATCCACACTGCCGTTATAATTACCTTTAGGTTAGTCTTTAATTTTATTTATATTGAAAGTTGATTTATGTATGAATTCTAATTTTTCAACTTTAGATTGTTCTCTTGTTTGAACCACTTAAAACGAATTATACTAATTGTCTTTCTGTACCTACACTCTTAATTGCGTACTGACGTTTGTTTCGCAGAATGTAAGTATTTTAGGAAGTTGTTCAATAGAATTGATTAACCTCAATTAACACTTGGTCTAAATTCACTTAGGAGCTCTAAATATCATTTACATGATAGTGATTTTAGTCTAGATGCTGTAATTTTTTTTCGAACTTTAGATTTCTTTGTTATTTATGTACATTTCTTAAAAGCGATGATATATTTGCTAATGCTCGACTTATCTACGCTTTTAATTATTGCATACAAAGCATTCCACTACGAGGACACTCTGATCCAGCCCACAAATTCCTCATAACACCTGCCTAAATTACCAAGTGAAATCATTCTTGCAAATTTAGTTACCTATTACTATATATATCATTATGAATTGCTATAAAATTTTTTTTTCAACTTTAAGTTTCTTTTGTTATTAATATTCTATATACGATTATATCTGTCTGTTGTTCTTTTTTTTTGTCGTCTTATTGCGTGTACATTGTTGTTGTTTACGTTCATGAAGTAAGTATTTTAGATGTCTTCAAATGAAGATAGCTCAACTACTCTGCTTGAAATTAATAAGGGTCAAAGATTACTATTTCATTTGAACATTTTGATGTAGTTGAATTTTTGTTCTTATATTTTTCAACTTTAGATTTCTTTGTTATAGACAGGTTAATTGGTTCTGATATTATCCTATAGCTTCGATTTCTTATTCTACTTTGTATTTGTTCGTACATTTAGTTTTTTTTTTTTCCGAGATATGTTTTTGTATTTTTTATTTAGTTTCTTCTTAAAAAAGATAACCGTCAAACACCTGTCCTAAATATTAAGGTAGAGTCTTATCCTTGTTGTTCTATATTTGTAGTAATTTGGCAAAATTGCTCAGTGCTTACTTCATACTCTTTATGATTTCTTTATTCGTAGCATCTCTCACTTGAAAACGATATTTATCTATAAGGTCTTACTAGCGTTTCTTTATTTGTCTACACCCTAGATATGTTAAGTATTTTAGAGTTTCTTCAAGAAGTAATTACCGCTGAAAATCTTTCTGCCTTTAATTCTTCTTATTAATTGTCAAATTATATACATGAAAGTGATGTTGTATGAATTGTACTATATATTTTTCATTTAATTAATATTTCTTTGTATATTAAATCTTATAATCGATATATGCCTAAGTCGACTGTAAAGCTTTATATTACATTTGCCAGGAATGTAAGTTTGTTCATTTTCTTTTTCAGCTAAGTATTAGCTTTCATGAACTACCTGCCTAATTTACGCTTAGGGAGTGCAAATTATTACATATGATGAGATGTGATCTTAAGTATGGAATGCTTAATTTTGACAACTTATGTATTTCCTTGTTTAAAACAGCGGTGTGAAACAATTATACTTAAGCTCGACGTGACACTTTAATTGCTACTTCCAGGATTATTTTTGATAATGTTTTTAGAGTTGTTCAAAGATAGAAGATTACCTTCAATCTACACCTGCCTCAAAGTACTCTAGGATGCCCAAAATTTTACATGAAAGTTTTGATGCATTTTACGGTTCTGATTAAATTTTTTTTCAACTTGTTTAGATTATATTGATTATGACTTGAACTTAATTATACTTGAATTACCTCTACAGCTTCAGAACTACGCTTTTATGCTTATATTGGGTTTACAGGCATCTAGATTAATGGTAAGTAGTTTTATGGTTTCAAGGTTAAGATGGACCTTTCATTACACCTGGTGTTTTTTTTTTTTTTACTTGTCTTAAATTTTACTATAGTGTTTATCAATAGATTGAATGTTACGATGATAAAGTGGATTGTTTGTAGTATTTAATGCTAAGTGGTTTTTTCAACTAGTTTAGTAGTTTCTTTTTGTTAATAAGACCGGGATTTTGTGTACTTGATAAACGATATACTCTATAGCTCGACTTCGCTTTGTATTGCTATTCAGCCAGAGATGTCTGTTTTTATTTTTTAGCGATTGTTCTTTCAAAGATAGATTTTTAGCTCAAACACCTTGCCTATTATGTATACTAGTGAGTCTTAATTGATTACACTGAAACTGATTAAGTAATAGAAGTTTTTAATTTTTTCCAACGGAGTAAAACCTTCAAAATGTGTTTATTATTACACGGTTATTATCCGTTGGCGATAAGTATTTTTTCTTTATTTAGCTTCGACTTTACACTTTGGACTCTGTATTGAAAGTCTGATGTTGTATTTAGAGTTGCGTCTAAATAAAGATTACCTTTTTCAAAACTGTAGTATGTTTTCTTTGGACTCTGCCTTATAGATATTTTTTAAAATGGGAGTCCAAATTTCATTACATGAGACGTTTGATTTTAGTGATGTGAATGTCTATATTGTTTTCTTTCAACTTTAGATTTCTTTGTTAATACACACATTATATACTGTATATACATATTATTTGTTCTACTAACGTTTCTTTAGTTTGCTACATTGGACAGATTATGTAAGTGATTTTTAGATTGCTTTTTAAAAGTCTTTTTCCGCAAATACACCATATAATGATGAATCAGATTTGTCACTTACAACTTTACTGGTGAATATGTAAAAGTGTTAAGCGTAGAGCACTGAGCACTGGCGTGTAGCAGAATGTTATTCATACCCTAACATCTCATGCCCAATAGGGTTGGGGTACTCATCATTTCAGATTGTGCTACATCCTTCCCCTGGTTTAAATCCATTAGCTTGTATTAAATCCTCAATCTGCAACAAAATCAATGCAGAGAATCTTTCAAAGGGAAGTACACCATTCAAGATCACAAACATCTTCACCATTTTGCATTGTGGAAAAGAACCAGTTTCATATTAACTTTGACACCTTTCTTTAATGGTGACACACCCTGGCAAATTGTCTCACCAAAGTCACAATCCACTTCCTGGCGAAATACAGAGGAGTAAGTATATTAGTACGAATATTGAGATTCGGTCACTATATATAGAGCTGGCTGTCATACTAAAGTTACAATGTGAACACAAAAATGGAAATTTCCTCAAAAACTATAAGTGTTACTTCTAATTATGATCTAGTGTATGTCCAAGTAACTGGCTCATGAGTTCTTCAAGGTTAAATAGTATATATATGGATGAATAGTTTGCAGTCTAAGCCTCTAAGGGGTCAACAACAAATCTTGTATATCTTAGTATATGCTAAAAATCATGTTTATATAGATAATAATATAGATAATAATAAAAATAATAATAATAATAATGATTTATTTATTAATTTATTGCTATTATTATATTATTATTAATATATTACTTTATAGATTTATTATTATTATTATTATATTATTATTATTATTATTATTATTATTATTTTAAGTGAAACTATGTACAGCCTATTATGATTTTAATCCTTTGTTTTAATTTTGAAGAAAATACCAACTACGACTTCCTTATGATGTTTTGTCATCATTAGCTCAGTTACTTTTGGATAACACAGTCTTTGAGATCGTTAAGGAACTAGTAGACTTACAGCGGATGACAGAAATGCATTTATATCAACAAAGACAAGAAATGATAAGGCGTCACAAATGTAAGTTCTAAAGTAATTTATTTTAATTTTTGATTGACTTACTTTATTAATTGATTCTCTATTGGGTTATTTGAATAAATTTGTTAACATGGAAGCTGTAAAGAATCTTTTTGGAATAGGAACATAGGAGAAGGAAGGAATAGAGGCACCAAAATAAAGTATTATAAGGAGTGGACAAGAGTTGGTCAAAGTTTCTTTATGAGATAGTTTATAGTTTAAGCTTACTGAGAAAAGCAAGAGATATGAAAATGCAAGAAATGTACAGACACTGTGAATCATATGAATAACAATAAGCAGTAACCTAGGGTAAGGGGTTTAGACAAGTTAGTGAGGACAAATTTGCTGAATTATTATTATTATTATTATTATTATTATTATTATTATTATTATTATTATTATTATTATTATTATTATTATTATTATTATTATTACAGGAGTATTGAAATTGCTTCTTAGAATTAGTTATCCAGCTTGTGTCATATTTTATTCTCTTATTTGACTATGACCTTATTTATTTCTCTTCAGATCTTTTTTTCAAAACATTAATTTTTTTCAGGTGAAAAGGAAAATGTCCTTAAAAATCATAAACAAGAAATTCAGAAAGCAGAATGCCAGGGAAGATATCATGTTTTAAAACGACTTCCAACTTTACATAATGAACAGTTGCTCTCAGTATGTATTTACATAAATTGAATTGTACAAAAGCTTATATATATATATATATATAATTATATATATATTATATCTATATATATATAATAATATATATATATATTAATATATTAATATATATATTATATATATTATTATATATTATATATATTATATATAATATATATTATATCATATATATCATAAATTTAAATATATATATTATTATATATATATAATATATATAATGGGAGAAATGCTAGTTCTACTGATAAGGCGACAAACCCTACCTGAGAGTGTTAACTTGAGGACTGGCGTTCCAAACCATTCCGCCGAGAAATGGCCTTCTGGAGTGCTGGGTTAAACAGTTTCGGCCAGAAGAAGACGCTGGACCTACTGACAGGGCAAAAGCTCTTCCTGGGAGTTTTATAGAAGCTATAGATAGATATATATATATATTATATATAAAATACCTTTTAACGTGCTTTATCAACTTTTCAGAGGGTAACATGGGGGACCCAGAAATGAACTTTAAAGCCGCTATCTCAAACCAGCGCCACCAAACTTGTTCGCAGTCGAGTTTTAATTCTTGCCCATGTAGATAAAACTCCAACTGCTACGCGGAGGATTTGACCCAGCGTTCTCGTATGAGAGTCGGTGACTCAACCTCCTGCGCCACGAGGCGAAAAAGATATTTTAATGTATATATAAATTATACTATATATATATATATATATATATATATTATATATATATATATATATATACTAATTACTATATATATATATATATATATATATATATATATACCATATATATATATATATATATATATATTATATATATATATATATATATAAAATATATATATATATATATATATATATAATATATATATTATTAGTGATGGGACGATTCCAAATTTCCAGCCGATGCCGATTCTGATCCGATTCCGACTATTCTGAATTTCCGATTCCGATTCCGATTCGGATCATATTTCTTTATACTATATATATATATATATATATATATAATTATATAATAAATATCATATATATATATATATATAAATATATATATATATATAATATATATTATAATATATATATATAAAATATATTTATATATATTTATAATATATATAATATATATATATTATATATATTATTTATTATATATTAATTATATATATACTATATATATATAATATATAAATTATATATATATATAATATATATATAATATATATATATTTATATATAGTATATTAATATATATATGCCTGAATTTCTTGCTAAATCACTATTTTAGATATTTAAACCTTTTAAATAATGTTATAGATTCTCTAGATTATTCTTTGATAAATATAACTTAATTCAAACGTGTTTAACATTTAATCACTGAAACTCTGAAACAATATTTCACAATATTAAAATAAATGAACAATTTTTCTATTATAATTTTAAGCAACAGATTCGAAATAACTTTCTACACCCACACCCCTTCCGCAAAATTATCCATGTATTATGTAGTT
The DNA here is from genome assembly GCA_015478945.1 of Trachelipus rathkii. Taxonomy (NCBI): domain Eukaryota; kingdom Metazoa; phylum Arthropoda; class Malacostraca; order Isopoda; family Trachelipodidae; genus Trachelipus; species Trachelipus rathkii. Next base: position 9,899 of record JABUQX010130061.1, read on the forward strand.
TAAATCATGACTCATAATTGGTAGTGCAAAAAAACATTAACATTTCTCCCGTTTCTGAGTGCATCCGATTTTTCTAGGAGAATTTGATCCTCGAATTCTGAAGAGTCTTTCACTTTCCACGAAAAGGGACGACTTAAATATTTTCTTGCAAGGACACCCAAATGCTGAAAGTTACCTTTATCGATGACCAACATTGTAAGGGACTTTTCTGAATTTTAAATAAGTTTTCATTTTTTATATGGCTGATTTCTACTTTTATAACATCTTTCAATTTCAATATATGTGTCTTTCTCTTTGGGAATGAGTTTTTTAAAGTCTTTTTCTCTTTTAAATTCCGAAAAACAACTTTCAAACTGAAGTTAAAATTATCTTCAGTATCACGTTTTTCGCCCCATTCTGTTGATAAATTGAGAAAATCTGAAATTGGTTAAAGTAGTGGAAACTGTTTCTTTCCTATATACAACATATATCTTCGCCACATCCATTGCTAAAGAATTCTTCCACTTTATATTGTTAATAATCATCCTCAAGGAATGTATTTTTAAAGCGTGGATCTAGATTAGGTAGCAAGTACAAGATTCTTATCAAGTAAAGTAAATGCTGAATCTATATTTTACGAATTTTTCCATGCTGATACTGTGGACCCAAGTCCAAAATAGTTCTTTTTTTCTGACTCTTTAAAAAAAAAAATGCAAATCATTTTCATATATGGGGGATAATTGCCGATGCCATTGATTCCTTGTGGCTCAATAATTTGTACATAATCAACAAAACTTTTAAGTATTTTTAGCAATTTTTTCAAGAAACTTCTTTCCATAGTTCTAAGCATACAGGTTTTGAATTATCACTGCAATATGAAATGAGAGAGCCGTCTTTTGTTCAAAAATTTTATTTGAAAGCATATGTTACTGGCTATTATACATCTGGTTTGTATATCCTAAATAAATCTGTGCTGTGGTAATGTAAATAAAATCTAGTTTGATATTCTTCCTACTTGGAAATAGAGCTTGAGGCGAGTGATCAAAATGACCTACGATTTGTTGTGCATATGGATATATTTTTCTTTACGTCTCTTTGTTCAAATAAGGCATCATTGAGAACTAGTGAGTCAAAGAGTTGTAAAAAAGCAAGGTAAAGGTCTGGAATTCATGCTGTTTAACTCCTGCAGTCCAAAGTTAAGGTGCATATCCCTTACATATAAACATTGAATTTTTAATTAGCAGAATATTGAATTCTCATAAAGCATTTGAAGGCAATCAACTTATATTAGATGCTGTGTGAGATACGTGAGAAGGTGAAACTCGAAAGGATAGCAATTTTATATTCAATAGGCTCAATTATTACAAGCCTACAAGGCAATTATTTCACTGCTCACTTACGGTTCACGGATATATTAATTATTCAAAACAGTATAATAACTGACTACGAAAACTCATTGCCAAAGTCTGCCTGTCTGAAAATTCCTAACATATAATCTTAGGCTCTACTGAAAGATTGCCGCTCAATCAGTTTGCTAATTAAATTAGAATTCAGAAAAACTAATTAAAAATCTATACGGCAAGACTTCGAAATATTGTTTTTGAAATATCAAAAAGATCGAATAAAATTATTTTCAGATTGTATACTAAAGAATCGTCAAAGAATCGGTATAATTTTGCCGATTCCGATTCCGATTTCTGAAAAACAACCGATTCCTCCGATTCGATTAATTACGTCCCATCACTAATATTATATATATGATATAATATAATCTAATAAATTTATATATATATAATATATATTATGATTATATATATTAAATATATAATTAATATATAATTATAAATATATTATATCATAACTATATATATATATAAAATAATATATATATATATATATATATTATATATATATATATAATATATATATTATTATTATAGATATATATATATACTATACAATCTGTTCGTAAAGAATGGGACACCTCGTTTAAATTTTGTAAAATTTTAGGTTGAAGCTGATTTTTGGCATTGCGTCGTTAAAGGTACATTAATGTAATAATAGTATCATTTAAAAGAGCATATCTTTAGCTATTTAATGGTTATAAATATATGGCAATAAGCCCACATCTAACACTTTGACAAACCAAGATCCAAATGATATCGAAAATAGTAGTATAAATATTCTTTTTTCACATGTGAATTTTCATAATCATCTTCATCGGAAATACTCGTTGTAATGGCGATGAGCACAAGTTTTGACATGAAAAGTATCGTAATAGGCCTAAAACAGTAAATTATAAAAGGTAAAAAATAAAGTAATTCAATTTAATATTTATGGCCAGCCCTATCTTTTGACCAATCTTGGTCCTCTTTCAGCTGCTATAAACAAGTATTTTCAAATCGTTTCACAATAACATGAAACCATACGTAATAAAGCCCGACTATTAGGTTCCCTTTTTGTAGCTTGCTTGTTTTTAAGAGAGGAGAGTCCAATTTATCCAGAGATTCTCCATTTGTTGAGATCCGGGCTCTGTGCTGGCCACTCCATGATGGGTAATTTTGTTTAGTTAATGACATTGCTAAAACCACTTTTGAATCGATGGACAAGGTGCATTATCATCTTGGAATATAAAATTTTGCATCTCCAAACACATCTTTGGCACTGGGAATCAGTTATTAGTCAAGCTTCCAGATTTGTTTCGTATTCATCGTTTTGTCTACAATGCGCAATCGCAAACATGTTGGGCTGCCGATAACACCCACACCCATAACTGATGTAGGAAGTAAATTTTGTTAAAATGTATTGTGGTAAAAATTCTTCTCTTATCGACGCCTCGCATATAAAAAATACCAGACTTCGAGAATGACCTTCATGTCTATTGGCAAAACGCGATCGTCACTAAATTAAGGCCCTTCCCCTTTGATTATTTTGTCCAAGTCAAATGTTCTTTTGGCCCAGCAGTTCTCTGCCTTACGCCTGCTCGCTACGTCTGTTAGGAGAGGTTTCTTCTCGGCTTTGGCAGGCCTCCCTGCCTGGCTTCACGAGTCTTTTACGTAGCAGGTGCTTTGTAGAATTAGCATTTAACGCCTCATTCTCTCTTCAAGCAGTCGGGCTTCGTGTAACGGTTGCCTTATTAGAATGATTCCTGCACAAAACACGATCCTTCACTGGATGTAGACGTTCTTGCGGATGACCTGGGCTTGTTTATAGGCAATGTTTCAGTTACTTTATGTCTTGCCTATTTCTGGCAGTTCGAGATTTGCTTTACAAGATAGCGTTTGTGCATACTATTAACGCTGCTGCTATGCCCTCTTCTGACAAGCCTGACCACACGCTTCTCTCAAGCCCGTTACTCACAAAACATAGTGGGCGCATTTGTCTGTCTAAATTAATCTCGAAGGGAATAAAAATTCCACTATTTATAGCACTGGGAACTAAACTCCGCCCACAATTCTGTGCATTGGCTACTCTAAGCCAGTGTATCGATTGGATATATGAGCTTCCATCATCATTGAAAGCAATTTTCAAACTGCAAAGTGGTGTTTTCTCAAACTCAGTTTTTGTTCTACAAAACTATGATATGGGCGTATTGCCATAATTTTATAACCATTGGATAGCTAAGGAGAAGCTCTTTTTAAATGATATATAATACATTAATGTACCTTTTTACAAGCCAATGTGCAAAATGGCTCCAAAAACCTAAAAATTTTCAAATTACCAGGATTGCCCATTCTTTTACGAACAGCATTGTTATAAATATATATATATATATATTATATATATAATATATATATTATATAATATATATACTATATATATATATATATATATATATAATATATATTATATATAAAATATATTATATATTATAATATAATAGCCAGATGGGGGCTCCGAGGCGTTAGCATTTTCCAAGCAGTCACGCATAGTTCCCGGTTCTCCTATTTCGTCATTATAATATATATAATAATAATATATATTATATATAATATATAATTATAATATATATATATATATATAATATATATATATATATATATATAATATTATATATATATACAACCTCCTTGTGGCAAACCATTCCAAATTAACAACTATAGCTGAAAGAATGCTTCTTATATCAAGATGGCTTGCTTTCTTCTTAATTTTCTTGATGCCCCCTGGCTCTCGTATTTCATAGATGTAAAACATTTTGTAGGACCTGCATTCATGCACCTCTGAGAAAATCGCCTTCTACTGAAAACATTCCTAACTCCTTCAGCCTCTCCTCATAGCTCTTACCCTCAAACTCAGAAAAATCATCCTTGTTGCTCTAAGTTGCGCACTCTCTCTATCATATCTAAGTCTTTCTTTAAATAAGGGGGCCAAACTTGTGCAGGAATACTCTATTATTGGACCTAACATAGCTAATTATACAGTTTACCTTATTACTCTTTGCGTTGTTCTTGTAAACACATTGCGATTATTTAGGCCCAGCATTTCTTATCAGCTTTATATTTGCTTACCGAACATCTGATTAGCTTACTTTCAAAAATTACTGTTTATTAATCAGCACTTATATCTTTTCTTGGTCCACGACCAAGTCAATTCCCCATTCATATCGCAGTTAAACTTTATTGAGAAACCTAGCGTGAGGACCTTACAATTTTTACTTATAAAAAATTCATTGCCACTTATCTGCCCCAACCCAAGAAGTTTATCAAGTCATTATTGAATCTTTATACATCCCTTCACTTTCCCAAACTGAGTATGGTGGCCACTTTTTATCATCTGCCATACACTTAGAACCTTACATTTAAGTCCATGGTCTAAAATCATTTATTTTATATATGAGAGAACAATATAAACCCAGCTACTTGAACCCTGATGGGACACCCACTCTTCACTTATTTACCCATGATTGACTTATTGCCAAAAATTTAGGTTGTACCACACTGTTTTCTATTCCCAAACTACTCTTTTAAATCCAACCTTAAATGTACCACCTCCCATCGCTATACCACATATGAAGTAACATTCTCATTCAGGCCTTAGTTGAGGGTAAACTTTTATACAAAGTATTTATTAATTATAATATATATATATATATATAAATACTATATAATAATTATAATATATTAATTAATTAATTATATATATAATATATATATATATTTATATATATATATTATATATATATATATATATGAGAGAGAGAGAGAAGAGAGAGAGAGAGAGTGGCCAAAGAGTTTTTTTTAAATTAGAATAATTGAAAACGAAATGTAAGACAATAAAAAAAAAACAGCAAAAAAATCAAATTCATTGAATTTTTCAATAATAAATAATAATAATAATAATAATAATAATAAAATAATTAATAATAATATAATTAGATTACTGTGTTTCAAAGTCAGATTTCCCACATATTTCTTTCAAAGAAAACGAATTTTTGCAAATTTTTTTCAAATTTGTGTAAAGCTTAGGTTTCAGTAATTATTTCATACTTATATAAAGTATTATATACTGCTAAAGTAAAGACTTTAATTGATTATTTGAAAAGAGTAAATTATCTATTGTATTTCACTGATTTTTAATAATTAATTTATGAACTTATTTCTTTATTAATTTACTATATTTCTGAAGTCCGAAGTTTGAAAAAAATAAAAGTAATTTATGCTTGGATAGCTGAAGGTCTAATCAAGATTGACCTATAGTGATAATAGAAATACAGCTTGGGCATGTTTATCACTATACATTTTTGCGCAATTGATTGGCTTACAGATGTGTAACATTATATAATAATACTGATAATGTGCTCGCATGTATCCTAACAATATTTAACATGAATTACCTTGGAGCTAATGTATATATTAATATAATTCATTTTAATTGGATACCGTCATTTACAAGCGCATTATTAATATATATAGTAATTATTAATATATATTAATATTAATAATATAATTATATATATAATATTAATTAAATATATATTAATATATATATATATATAATAATTTATATATATAATAAATATATATAATATATTATAATATATAATATATATAATATAAAATGAAAATGAAAATAATAATTGAAATTTGAAAAAAAGGATTGATATTATTTTTTTAAGCTATCATGCTGGTCAGTCTCATCATCCGCATCAATAGTAAATTAGACTGACGCTCGCCTACTGTAAATATAGCCTACTATAATATATTATAATAGATATATATCTAATTTAGTGAGTGAGTATATATAATGGTTTATACACAAGTAAAATATCGGCAACCATACTCAGGGATGAATCTTAGATCGACATTCTCTATCAATACGTACGTCAGACAGTGACATATATTTATATTTAATACTTACCAGACCTTTCTAAGTATGATGAGTTTATTTTAATGAGTGCATTTATTTTTTTTATATATTATATATTGTTGTTATAGATATGTATTAGATTTTGAGTTGCAGGATGATGTATTAGAATGATTGAGAGCATGGGTAAAGATAGATTTGTGAGAATGGTGCCAAATATCTCTATCATTATGCGGATGATTGGTTGGTGGTCGTAATTCTAATAGAAGAGATATTGAGATAGATTGGTTAGAGAAATTTGGCAGAGGGTGTAAAAGAGGGGTTTGAAATAAACGTAGATAAGAGTATATGGTGTATGGTTGTGAATGAGAACAGTCCTCGGTGTAAAGTTATGGTAGATGGTGAGCAGCTGGAACAAGTGTCTGGTTTAAATATTTAGGATGTATGTTGGATGATAAGGGAAGGATGATGCCGAGTGTAGTAGGAAAGTTTTTAGCCAATGGCAGGAAGGTGGCTGGTGCAATTAAATCGTTGGTTGGTGTAAAGGGACTAAGTCTTGAGTGCGCTAGGGTCTACATGAGGGTATGTTGTGACCTGTGTTAATGTATAGAGTGAGACTATGTTTCTGGAAAAGGCAGGGTATAGATTAAAGTACAAAATGTGTCCGATGGACAAAGCTTAGGGGTTGTGTTTGGCCTGTGAGAAAATAAATGATAAAATTGAGGAATGAACGTATTAAAGAGTTGTGGGTGGTGAAGAAAGGGATAAATGAGAGAATAAATGAAAGTAATGTTGAGATGGTTTGGTCATGTGGAAAGGATGGATGATAGTCGAGTTGGTTAATCGAATGTACAGTGGTGAGTGTGCTGGGAATCGACGCTGGGAGACCGAACAAACGTGGATGAGTCAGCTAAAATGAATGTCTTGAGGAGAGAGATGTGAGATTTGGCAGAGGCTTAGAAAAAAGGTGCAAATAGGATGAAGGCCAGGGTTTTAGTAGGGGGAATGGTTGTCGCCCCACCTGAGCCAAGGGATGAACCCCACATTGACGAGATGCCGATAGTGAGGGTCCGTCGCGGGTCCCGTGAAGCTCTAGGAGTGGATTTTTCTGACAGCGACCGAGTCTACAATAGGTATAAAAGGGACGTAAGGCGGGCTTTTTTTGCGATGTATCATATTCTTCTCTACTTGTTCTGTTCCAGTGTTATGTCACGCACCTTACCTCCAGTCTTCGGGAAAGAATGATTGATGATATATATATATATATATATAGTATATATACCGTATATATATATATATATAATAATAATATAATATATTATTAATAGATATTATATATATATATATATATATTATATACTATATATTATAATATATATTATATATATATATATAATAATATATATAGATATAGTATATATTTATATATATATATATTTATATATATAATATATATATAATATATGAAATAAGTATACACGATATATCAGGTACGTAACACGAATATATATAGGTACATATATGTATATAATTATACTATATATATATATATTAGTGATGGGACGATTACATCGTCATCAGCATTTTTTTTCATCTCATACGGCTATTTCTGTCAATTATTTTGCCGAAGTAAAGTGAGAAATATTACACCAGAAATTGGAGAAAGGTTACGTTTTTGCATCATAACTTAAGAGCTCTAAAATTAAAGTACTAAAATTTTGTATGTCTGTCTATGTTCTCACATATTAAAATTTTTTAAAATCAGTGTTTTGAAGATACTTATTATATATTAAAAATTACATAAAATATTAAGTTGAAATATAAGGAGCATGAATGATTTTAATGTATTAAATAAATCATATTCTGTATCAGATAAGTTATCTATTATACTGTTATAGTTATTATTATTATTATATTATTATATATTATTATTATTATTATTATTATTATTATTATATTTAATTTTATTATATTATTATTATATACCCACCTTCTCTCCCCGAGACGCGTAAGGTGCTAGCATGCACTGGAAACAGAAAAGTAGTAGAAGAATATGACGCAAGTCGAAAAGAAGGTCCAGCCTTACCGCCCCGTTTATACCTTTTAGTGAGAACTCGTGCAGTCGAAATCCACCCTATAGGCTTCCACGGGACCGTGACGGACTCTCATTATGGTATCTCTTCAATGTGGGGTTTATCCCTTGGCCCAAGTGGGCCACAACCATACCCCCCTCACAAAACCCCGCCATTCACTCCTATTATGCATCTTTCTTTCGCACTCAAGACTTAGTCCCTTTGCATCCTCCAAGGATTTAATTGCACCAGCCACCTTCCTGCCATTCACAACTTTTCTGCTAGGACTCTGCACCATCCGTTCCCTTTTCATCCAACATATATCCTAAATATTAAACTCAGACACTTGTTCCAGCTGCTCACCATCTAACATAACTTCATACCGAGAACTGTCCTCACTCACAACCAAAACCTTACTCTTATCTACGTTTACTTTCAAACCCCTCCTTTTACACACCCTGCTCAATCTCTCTCTTACCAAATCTCTCAAACTCTCTTCAGATTCGGCACACAAAACCAATCATCCACAATATAATAGGTAGGGCACTCCACTCTCTCTTCATTTCTCCATCATTCTAACAACATCCCCTGCACCCCTACCTCTTAGTTCTTTCTAACTACATCCACCTATACAAATTGAATAACCAAGTGGATTACACATCCCTTCCTCACTCCGTTATTAATATTAAAAAAAATCACTCGACTCGATTTATCTTACACACAGTCATTGATGGTCCTGCATTACTTTTGATTCCATTTCCAGCTTACCACCAACACATTATGTCGCTAACACCTGCCAGATAGAGTTCCCTATTAAATCCTATCATACGCCTTGCAAATCCATACAATCTAAATACAATTTATTTTCTTCTTCTCTCCTACTTTTCTGAATCGATTCTGTTTTCATGTCAGAGTTTGAGCCACACGATCCTCTACCATTCTAACGGCACCTTGTTCTTCCACATTCAGTCCTTCATTCACTCGACGTGCACTCTTTCGACAAAAATACCAGCATATATCTTCCCTAAAACACTCGCACATAAACTAATTCCCTTATAATTCCTACAGTTACCTTAATCCCCCTTACCCTTATATTATAAGGGTACTGATTACTGCCCTCCTCAATCCCTTGAAACTAATACCCTCATAAACGCTTTATTACACAACTTCCATCCAATCCATTCTCACCATCTCGGGTCCGTTCTTGATCATTTCACTAATTCAGCTATACCAGTCAGATTTACTATTTTCAAACTTTCTATTCTTCCCATTACCTCCTTACTAATGACCTCATCCCCAAAATACCTATTCCTTCCTGCACCATCAAAACCACCACACACACACTATCACTTCTTCATTACTGCCAATGTTATGCAGATTTTGAAAGTTTTCCCTCCACACTCCTTCACATTAATTTCATCAGTTACGGAAGCACCATCCCTATTCATTATTCTAAGCAGATTCCCCTTATTCTCATTCTTAACCTTTCGTGCTTCCCTCCAGAAGAACTTCCTATTCCCTTATAAATCTCCATTCATCTTCCTTCCAAACTGTCCATTTACCTCTTTTTCCTCCTACATATGCACCTTTTAGCATTCCTTTTTTCCTCCTTATATAATTCCAAGCATCTTTCTTTTGAAACCTCATCACTGGCTTTTAGTACATCAACCACGCTCTTTTTTTTTTTTTTTACTTTTTAACGCTGCATCACTCTTCATTCGAACCACTCGATTGTTACATTTTTATTCCTACTTTAGCACATCCACATACTTTTTTTGCACTACTAACAACCGCTTCCTTCATTTGCTTCCAGATTTGCTCAGTTTCAACTTGTTCACATTCAACTGATTTACTTGCAAGCGCTCTTAAATACTTACCCTTATTACCTTGTTCACTTGACTTCTTACTCCTTAATTCTACCCACTTCCTTATTATATTATTATATTATTATTATTATTATTATTATTAATATTTATTATTATTATTATATTATTATTACTATATATAGAAATTAGAAACCAAAAACCAAGGATGTTAATGGAATAACAGGAAAACGTTTCTATGTATAATGCTGTTCTTAATGATTTACACATTTAAGATAAGATGTAGTGAACACAATTTAATTCTTCCTTATTATATTTTGTTAAATTAATTAAAATAATAGAAATTTTTAAAAATATACTTTTTCAATTAATCATCATGTTCGTCAAAAATTTGTTAATCGTCCCATCCAGCTAATATATAATATAATATATATATATATTATAATATATATATTATATAATATATATTAATATATAATAATATATAAATACTTAATACTATATATATAATATATATTAATATATATATATAATATATTATAGTATATAATTATACTAACTACTATATATATATATATAGGGTACCGGAATTCCGGTCCGGCCGGAATTTGACATTTTATTCCGGTTCCGGCCGGAATTTGGAAAAATTCCGGCCGGAACCGGAATTACTAATTTACTCCTGGAGAAAAAGTTTTCTTATCAAGATTTATTTTATGTAACCCATAGCCCCTTTTAACAAAATATAATAGTACCCTTGTGTAGTATTTCTTACAGTGTATCACATACCTACAGTATTATTTTAATAAAGTTTACTCAAATACCTCATAATATAGTTTAAAAGATTGCATCATACCGAAAAGCTTAATTCCAAAATATATATATATATATATTATATATATAATATATATATATATATATATATATATATATATATATTATATTATATATATATATATATTATATAATATATATATATTAAATAATATATATATATATATTATATACCGGTATAATATATATAATATATAATATATATATATATATAAATATAATATAGTATATATAATAATATTATTATATATATATATGATATATAGTATATAATCAAATGTTCTTTAACCTTTAACGGTAAATAAAAAAATAAATTAAAGTTTATAAATACTTTCCTTTATATATAAAATTATATATATTATATCTTATTATATATATATATTATATATATATTATATATATTATATATATATATATATATATATATATATAATATATAATATATATATATATATAAAGTTAGTCTTTAAAACACTTTTGAATGAAAATATTGCTGAATTGTGATGAAGTAAAAGAAAAACTGTTCACCAGTATTTGGCGATATTTTTAAACGTTTTTCCTCAAATATATTTCCTGCTTCTGAAAATGAAAATAATTTCTCTGAATATATGGGGAAGACTGGAAAGGAGAGTAATTTTTGGGCTAGAACTGCTATGTTTGGGAATTTAGCTTTGGTCACTTTCCACCAATTAAGTAATTCTTCTTTTCCCAGATTATAAATTGATTTCTCTGGTAAAAAAAATTTCAATTTCTTTAAGAATTTCACCGTTTGAAGAGCCACTGATTTTTCTTTTTTTATCTTTTACACTAACTGACTCGCTGTCACTTTCACTTTCTTCAAACTTATAAAAACTTAGTAACTTTGCAGTAATTTCTTTTCTTAATGCTCCTGATGATTTTGAGGTACTTGGCAAACCTAAGTTTATTGTAAATAATGCTTGTTTCTGAAAATGGATGGATGACTCATCGCTTGAACCTTCTTCTGTACTGCTACTACTATTATCACTTTCTACCTTCAATCATTTGCATATTTCTTCAAGCATCCATTTTCTACTCAATTCTCTTATTTCATTTAGAAAATAAAGTCTGTATCTTGGGTCTACTACAGTACTTAAAACAATTATCTTGTTTTGATTTATGTCTATTGATCCTTTCTCTTCCTTTTTATTCATATATCTAAACTCTAATACCTTCTTTAGGTTTTCTTTTAAAGTCTGAACTCTGCTGTCATCCTCAGAGTTTGAGAGACACGCTGGAGAGCTCAAATATGGAGAATAATTGATATAATTGATTTTGCCTTATAGTTTACGTAACCATGAGAAATGGTTTGCAAAACTCTTAGAATTTTTCAAGTATTTGCCATTAATTAGCAGGTTTCAAAGTTAAATGATTTATTGTTCTATAATATAAACTTGCAGAGGTCTCTTCAAACATTCAAAATTCTTTCTAGAATCAAATGTGTGTTATTCCACCTTGTATTAACATCTTGAATGGCATAAGTGCTGGCAAGATGTGGACCAAGTCTCCTTTGATATTCTTTTAAGTTCATTACAGCTTAAAAACTGGGATGATTGAAATGTTGTACAAATATTCCTACATTCTATTAAATCCACCACTGTTCTTTGGAGAAAATAAGGCATATGTTATAACAAATTAAGTTTATAAATAAAACAAGAAAAATTTGTGTATCCTGCTAAATCATTCCAAGTTTCATGTTATGCTCCATCTCCGGAGGATCAAATGGATTTTGTTAGGAGGAATTTCTCAATTATTCATCATAATTTCAAAACTCATATGTGATTTTAATTCCAGAATGAGAACCTGGAAATACTTGCAATTGAGAGTACACACGTCCATTTTTATAAACCGCTGGTAAGCCGAGTTGTAGTTAAAAGCAGAAAACATGACATTTAAATTATTTAGCTCTCTATATATCTGTAATAAATGATATCATCTGAGCAGCCTTAGATAACTTCTCGAATTCTGCTGATCATAATTTCCTGTATAAAGTATTGTAACATCTTCTCACCAAATATTTTCTACTAGGAATAAGATATTTTGGTTGAAGATTGGCAAATAATTTCTATGAATCCCTTCTCTTCTGTGATGTGAATGACTATATTACTTATTGCGAGTTAAAATTGCATTATTTTCTGTTGATTTGGGGCCATTGTATGCCAAATGTTTTTGGGGAGAAACTTCCTCAAAACTCACTATCTTCACAGTTTGAATCTATTTGCTCTGTGTGGTTTCCCCTGTTCTAGAAAATACAAGACTTCTCCCTCTAATAAAATTTTTGGACTTCCAGAATTCTCTTCAATGATGATTTTCAATATGTTCATGAAGTGGCGTTGCACCGAATATAAGATTTATGTTTGAAAGTTATATTTATAAAATATATATTTTTTAAATTTCTTTATAGTTAAAGGAAAGTTCATTAGAAAATCCGGTTCCGGCCGGAATTATTTTTGTGATTCCGGCTAATTCCGGTTCCCGGCGGGAACTGAAAATTTCAGTTCCGTTACACCCTGAATATATATATATATATTATAATTATATATATATATATATATTATATAATAAGACACCGAAATGATGAATGACGTTATATATATAATAATATTATATATATATATATTATATATAATATAATATATATAATATATATATATAATATATATATATATATATATATATATATATATACGTATATATAATATATTATATATTATATACTATAATAATATTATATATATATATATACAACCTATATTATATATATATATAATATCATAGGTATATATAGATATATATATATAATATATATATATATATACTATATATATGAATGAGGAGAATGAATATGAGGACATACAAAGCGGAAAATAGGAAGCTCTTCCTGGAAGGGAGCGCGATAAGGTTAAGAATGGCAATAAGGGGAAATCTCTTAGAATATGAATTAGGGATGGTGCTTCTTGAATGATTGAAAGGATGTGAGGAGAGTGGGGGGGAAAGAACACTTCGAAATCTGCACAATATTAACATAATGATGAGGTGTTAGTGAATGTGCTGTGGTTTTGATGACTGCAAGAAGGAATAGGTTACTTTTGGGGATGAGTTATTAGTAAGGAGGGAGGTAATGGGTAGGGTGAGAAAGTTGAAGAATGTAAAAATCTGCAGTATAGATGAAAATTACTAGTGAGATGATCAAGAACGGAGGCGAAGATGGTGATTGATGGATTTGGAAGTTGTGTAATAAAGCGTTTATGGAGGGATATAGTCCAAGGGATTGGAGGAGAGCGGTAATCGTACCTTATAAAAGGGTAAGGGAGAAAAGGAAAACTGTAGAAATTATAGGGAATAATTTATGAGGTTGTAGGGAAGGTTATATGCTGGTATTTGGTCGAAAGAGTGCTCGAGTGACTGAGGCGAGATGGTGAAGAACAAGGTGCGTTTTAGGAGTGGTAGAGGATGCTGTGGATCAAATCTTTACATTAAACAACGATGATTGAAGCGAAAGATCGACGCGGGAGAAGAAGACACTAACATCTACTCATTTAGGTTTTATAGGATTACCACACAGCGCGGAGCTCATGGATAGAGTTATAGGGAAGCATACGTTATCACATGGTCAGGTACTCATCGCACTATCACGGGTAGTCTCCCTGGCGTACATCGCGGTCACAGGCTCAGAATTGGAACTCAATCAACGCGGCATGACGTGGATGATCCTAATAGCGCTGACAGCGCAGTATCGATCGCTTGTAAGAATTAAATGAGGCGCTATAGCGTCAAAGTACACTGACAATTGAGCTGAGTCAGTTAAAGGAGCAACATTATAATTAAGTGGTAAGTTGAGACAGGGTTGTGCTTATGTTATCTCTCCTTGGTTGATTATCAAATTATATTAAAAGTATATTAATGTGAATGGGTATATGATAAGAATTCTGATATAAGGTAGTAGTAATAGGCAGGAAATGAGCGTTAATAGAATAATGTAATGAGTAAGGAATGCGCATAGTAATGAGTTATAGAGAGGAGTCACTATACTACCTACTAGTATATGCACGTTATAATGTATTTGTGATTCTGTGATTGCAATTATTCATGAAGAGAGTTGAGTATAGTAATGGATATATATAGATATAAAGTAAATTTTTAGGCTAAGAATATACTAGGTATTTGTAAAAGAGGAGTTTGAAAGGTAAACGTTAAGTAATTAAAGATTAAGGGTAATATGGAGTTAAGGTGTAACTGTAGTAGAGGACAGTCTATTCATGTATAGTTATTTAGATGGTGAAGCAGCTGTGAAGCCAAAGTGTCTGAATGTTTAAATATGTTTAGGTATGTAGATATTAGAGATGAGAATAGTTGAGAACTGGATGTAATTATGCAGTAAGGTTAAGTAGGAAAAGTGTGAATAATGTAGCAAGAGAAGGTTGGCTTAGGTGACAATTAAATATCGTTGGATGATATGTTAAGTTGACTAAGTCTTGAGTGCCGCTATATGAGAGTCTTATACATGGAATATATATTATTGATAGTTGTTCTCTAATACCGGTTATTTATTATTCTGAGCTGAGATCTTGTTATTAGTTAATGAAATTATATGGTCTGGAATAAGAAATATAGATCTAAAATATCAATGTGATTTTACAGATGGACAATTATCTATATGGGTAGTCATGCTATGAGTATTGTGAGAATAAAAATAATAATAAATGTAATAATAAAATGAACTGATTAGAGAGTTGTGTGGTGTGTAGAAAGGGGTAAATAAGAATAGATGAAAGTATGTTGAAATGGTTTGGTCACGTGGAAATACAAAGGTAATAGAATATGATATAGTCGGTATTTGGTTACGCGATGTATATTATGCTGAGAGGTGTTTGGTAACCAACCGGCTGTGAGAAGACCGAAAGGAGAAAGTCGGATGGAGTCGTGATTATAACGGAATGTTGAAGTAGACGAGTAAATATGTGAGTATATTTGGCAGTAGGCGAGAATAAAAGTGCTTACTCATATAATGATACAATGAAGTAGAAATGGCTAGTGTATTATGTAATGGGAGGAATGTGATATATGTGGTTCACCTACCTTGGGCCAGAGTAATGAATTCCTGAATCTAAACCATTGTAACGTAAGTATATTTTACACATAAGATGTAAGGGTCCGTGCACCGGTTCACCATGATAGCTTATATAAGGTGAGTAATTTCTGTACTTTACGAAGCTTTACAACTATAATATAATGGTATCAAGAGGGGGCATATATATGATAATGACTATGAGGGGACTATATTATTTTACTAACATTTGTTCATACCTCTTACTGCTATTTACATATTATTTCATCATGCGCTGGCGTGTCTCTAATTATAGCGCGCTTCCTTAACTCCCTAAATATCTTGGTAGGAATATAAAGGTAGTAAAATAGAATAAGAAAAATATATAATATATATATATTTATAAATATATATACTACTCATATATTATATATATAATTATATAATAATATATATAAAATATATATACTATAAAAAATATATATATATATTTAATATAAATTAATTAATATATTATATATATATTTATATATCTAATATTATAATATATAATTAAATTAATTATATATCTATATATTAATATAATATTATATAATTAAATATATTATATTTAATATATTATACTATAATATATTATACTACCCATAGAGTAGGTTATATTGATTCTTTAGTATGTGTTATGCTATTTATATGGTATATTAACAATACGATATGGGAGCTATTAGACAATAGATAAATACAACTTACAAACTTGTAATAGGTATTTTTTAGCATCACTTATCGACCGCCAACGATACTTAGTATTGGATGCATTTGGTACACTATATATACGTAAATCTGTGTAATGCCTATTATACTTATTTCCACTCAATTTATATCATTAATATATTATAATTTTCTTGTCATGATTTTCAAATTCACACTGCCCTTTTTTCTCATTATGTCACAGCCTACACTTCGGAGCTATATCTGGTTAGTCTCTTCCTGCAAATGTAGTCTCTCTAAGTCCATCCTTACAACTTCTTCATCATGTAGATTGAGTAGGTTATACATGTAGGTAAATAAAACCTAATAGGTTCCTGTACAGCATAGCTTTTGAATACCTATATATATACCCACCAATATAGTATAGGAAAGTAACTCACGAATCTTGAGTCATGAACCGACAAGTGAAGGTTTCCATTAATTGACACTTATCATTGTTTATATTTAATCTATACTGGCCCTCGACGGAAGTTATGTAAGTATGTGCGTACATCATGAGTGATGAGAAACCGATCGTGGAGTTCACGGATAGAGGTCTACTTATTCCTAATTAGATACACGATACCACAGCCTACTCCTATAGCGTGGTAGGAGTATCCGGGTTGAAGTTTAGTAATAGTAATATAGGGTACCATCTGGCACCTTAGTGACCTGTATGTGGGAGAAGAATACTTAATCCCTTTTATTCCTAATATATAAATTTAATACGTCCCTAAACTCACATGTACCCTAATCTATCTAGTTATTTTACCTTTTATATGCTTTTCATTGGCTTTTGTTTAATACTTTGAGCATCAACATAATGTTTTACAGTGGAGATAATTCAGTAAGTTTTTAAAATTTTTTAATGAATTGTTAATCTCACTCAAGAACATAAAATATGTTATACTAAAAACCAAGTACTAGTTGCAGCGAAAATGTGAATAAGAAGAACAACAATTACCATCAATCAGGTTTCCTAGCCTGACCCCACCTCAGGTCCCTCATACTTTCTAGACCAGGCAGTGTTTTTCGGCTTTTATTCCTTCTTAATAACTACATCACCTGATATTCCTTCATGTACATCAAACTACCTTCACACGATATCGGTCGCTAACTTGGTTACATGCTCCTTGACACTCCCAATTATAGTGCCCATTAGTTTGGTACTAAGTAGCATAAATTCACCCGAGAAAAGGTGCTTCCTCATTTTAATCTTTACTTTGTTTATTCCATAAATTAGAGCATAGCCCCTCCTATAAGGGTAATGCATAAAGCTGACACTATATAAATTACTATGAATAAATAATTTATACATTTATTAATATGCATCCTACACATCCTCTATCAATAAAGCTTCTATACTGATTGCAAAGAACCAATATATTCTTAGCG
>JABUQX010130062.1:0-15000 GCA_015478945.1 Trachelipus rathkii
TACCATTCTATAACTCGTTATACAAGTACTAGGATATAACGGAGATACAGTCACAATTATCTAATATAGTATATGTCACCTAGCGGATCCTCATTTAATAATAGTATATATATCTGTATAGAATTGTACACAGATAGTCATCTTTTAAAGAAAATTTTGTTGATTTATATATATTTATCATTTTTATTTAGTACAAATTTAAGTTGATTATTTTTATTAATGGAATTTAATTACTTATAATCAATTATATATATATAAAGTATAACTATTATTATTTTAAATTTATCATTATTATTTATTTTAATCTAATTAATAAATTATAAATATATTATATAATATTTTTAGGTAGCTATTATGTGCATATTTATTTTAATTAATTAATAGCGCTAGATCTATGTAGCAACTATATACAAACGGTTGGAGATCATTATGTGACTTGATTTGAAATAAATTTTTGGCTATAAGACCTTTTGGAACGCGGAAATATTGCTGTGTGTGTGTGTCCGAACATAAAAAAAATTTATACGTATCATATATAACACACATTTAAAATTACGTTATAATATGTGTCCGTTGCAAGAAAACATCAAAAAAAGAGATTAATTAAATAGATAAATTAAGAAATAATTTAGAACAATAGATATAAACCTCACCAATATTTGATTGTGGATATGTTACATCTTTTTATATAATAATTCAAACACACATATTAAGCAACTCATTTAAACAAACGAAAAGGAATATTTAAATTAATCTGTGGATACTTTTATCGACAGCTGTGCGATTAAACATTATACATTATCACCAGAAACGAGTAACAGCTAATGATACATTTTAATAATATCTTTTTAAGTCAACGATTATACTGATTCTGAACAGTGTGTTGATAAAATCCGTAAAGTTAAATCGTTTTACTGAAGGCGTACAACTTAAATGATGAAAAATTATAAATTAAATTCAAATATTTCTCTTTCAGTGAGCATGTTAATATTCTGCAAATATATAATTATGTAATGCTCTACAAGGCTATATTAACACAAGAATGGCGCACTGAGCATTTTGTTATATTGTCCCGTACTCTCGCACACTCCCATATCGAATTTTAGTATGAGTGTAATTTTATATTCTAACTTTTTATCCGAACTAATAGCTCGTGATTTAATCCTATCACGAACTTGAAATTTGATTTTTCACTTTATTATTATTGTTTCTATACCAACGTCTGCATATTTATCACTATGGTAGTTTATATATTATTTATTTATATTATATATATTATTATTTTTATATTTTTTAATGAAGTTACGAAGCATTCGATCAATTTATTAATTTAATGTTTTTATATTTTTTTTATGTAGATAATAAATTTAATTAATTTTTATATTAATTTTAATTTATATTTTAATTCTTTTTTTAATTTTAAAAATATATTTATTTTTATTATATATATTATTACTTTTTTATTTCATAATGATCTTATACTTGATAAGTAAGAAGAAAGTAATTTCGTAGTTATGATAGTTAGTTTTTTTATTATTTCTATTATAGTAATTATAATAATTGTTATTTATATATAAATTTTTTATAATTCATTCATCTGCTATATACCTCTCATCCCCAGACATTGGGATTTGTATATATATTATCTCACTACTGATAATGAGTTATCTGCGTGAAATTTTTAAAGTAATTTTCCCTAACTATGGAGATGGGGGAAAGGGGTTGGATGATAATGCTTGTAGGTTATGTATATAGCTGCTTTGTATTTTCATCTCACCTGTAATAACCTATATTCTATATAGACGAGTCAATAGTCACTATAAAATTATGTCGCATGTTAGCAAAAAAATAAAAATCTGAGTTTCTATTTCTATTTAGGCTGAGGTACTGATTCTAGTTTGTTTTTTATTATTATTATTTCTTCTTATAATATTTATTACTACGTAATTTCGATACAAATACGTACGAGCCATTATGAGTAGGCGAGGGGTGTGTTATACTTACACAATGATGCGATTTTTGTGGAGAGAGTTGCTTCATTAGAGAGTCATAATCGACTGGAGTGGTTGAGAAAGAGTATCTACACATCTTTATATTATAATGAAAGATCCAGAGAATTGATTATTAAATGAATTGGGACTAACAATAATTTAAGTGTATTTCTTTTATTCTTTCTTTCCATATACGCAGAAATATTACGTAAAACTCACACACCAATATAGTGTATTTTCATTCATACATAGAGAAGCGCGCATTTGATAAACGCATGTACTAGAATCGTGGACTCTTGATCTTTCGGATGTTTCACCATTTCTTATCACCTACACTGATATTGACATTATCATGTTTACAGAGATCTCTCTGTACTCTAAATCAAATTTCTGGATGTCCTTCTAAAGAACTCTGCTAGAAGCATGGATTGACTTGGGTAAAACTGGTTGAAAGCCAATTTATATTTTCTACATTTTTTTGCCTTTATTATTCAACGAGATTATGATATTGTGCGCTGCGGAGCAGCTGTTGTTTATTTATTTTGCACATTGGGTGAAACGACTTGGCCACATCTGTGCCATTTTGCTTTTTGTATTTGTTGTATACAATTTTGCATATGTAGAGATGTAATTTATATTCTCATGCAATATATGATGAGAGATTATTTATATTATTAAAAATGGTTATTATTTTCATACTCACAATTCTTTTAATATATAGGATGTTTATAAATTATTTGAATGTGGAGAGTGATAATTTAATATTGTATAGTATTCTATATAGGGCTATAAATAATACTTAGAGAAATGGGTATAAGGAGCTATTTATTGAGGGTACGGCTTATTAAATATTACTTATTATAAATAATATTTATTCTTGGTTCCTTTTTATATTATATTTATTAATAAAGTACTATTAATAAAAGATTTGAGATTATTATCAAGCCTTTTGTAAGTTAACTGCATGACTTACTCAAGGTTTGTGGAGATAACGGTCAACAACAATATCTAATTCGAGAAGATGTTCTTGTAATGTCATTGGGTTTTATGAATTTCGAGAAATGAGGCCCGATTCACTCTTTCCTTGTCCATCCATATACAAATTATATCGTAATTAAATCCCTCCCTGACCCTCCTTATACTATGCGTTAAATTACAGATTAATTTAACATTTCGCCTAAGTCAAATTATTCATATTCGCCACGTCCTTTTCTGAGTTTTAAAAAGAGTTTTTGTTTTCCGAGCGCGGTACATTGCGCATTGACGTAGATCTAAGTAAATTGTTGGTTTTTCTCGCCGACACGCTCCGGCCGCGGCCGTCGTTCGTGTACGCGTTCTATGACGTAATCTGCTTTGTAATACTGAGTCAGTTTTTTTACGATTTGAGAGAAACAATCTTATTTTTGGATCACACCGATTTTTGGTAAGATCTTTCTTCTTAGTATGTTATGGAAAAGTTCGGAGTATCAAATTGGAGGTTCTCTTTTGTCGTAGAAATGTGTGTGTGTAAACAATAAGACACGAGATGAGAGAGATCTCCTGGTTCACACACTTCCACAACACAACACAGCAAAACGATCACATTCGACGCAGAGAGGTTGGGGGGGGTTTGGAGATCTTTTCTTCCCTCTTTCAAAATCTTTTAAGAGTGGGTTTCGCCTTAGTTTTAAGGCTTAATTTCTTTTTTTCGAGTCTAGACAACACACAGCACACAATTTCTAATAGCCTGTTGTTCTTTCACACACACATGCACAGCACAGGCACATACGTACTTTTACCCACTTGTAGCTGTTTACATATTATCAATACGAGCGATTTGCGCGAGCTACGTTTGTATTGAGTAGAACTATTTCACCACACAGGAATCGATATGGCCTGAGAGTATTTGCGAAGGAGAACGAATATCATTCCTTGGATCGTTTCGGGTTTTCATATAGGTGACGAATTGAAAAAAAAACAATAATAATAAATAAATTTGACAGATTAAGAAGATCTGAATATAAAATTTATAGAATTAATTTCAATTGGTTTACTCAGATTATAAGAGAATAAGATTAATAAACGAACTTTCTTATTAATTACATTATATATATTATATATATAATATAGAAATGGTAAATATATAAATAAGTAAAACATAATAATATAATAATAATATATAATATCCGAGATTGAGAGCTTCATTCGACGATTTCAGCCACGTTGTTACTTTTATATAGCGTTTTCCGTGTCTACACAACGTATATTTTAATATTTTTTGAACCTTCAAATAAAGTTATTACTTTCTTTCTTGTCACCTTTAATCCAACTATCACTATTCTAGCACTGAACTGACGAGAAAGTACCGGATTATTTATTGTATAATTTATTTACTATTGTACCAGTAGCTGATAATTATTTTATTTTTTTCTTTATTTTTCGATTAATTTGAAAGTTTTCAAAGAGCTATCTTTCTAATCATAGGAATAGCTTAAGACAGGTAATGTAATACACATAATATTCATATATTATATATATATATATATATATATATATAATTATTATATATGACTTATATTAAAATTAGTGGATCATAACAAAGTTTTTAACTTATATTATATTAATATATATATATATATAATATTATATATATAATATATATATATATATATATATATATATTATTTTAGTGTGAGTAGCACGGTAGGCAAAGATCCCTAATTGTCACTCATTGCTATATATATTATTATATATAGTGTAGTATATATACGTTATCAAGGCAGTAAGGGGTTTAATTTGTGGCCACATTGAAATATAACTTATATATATTATATTATATCAGTAGCGATCAAATGCATTAATGAATTTGCCATTCATTAATGGGGGGATCAAATTTAAAGAGAGTATCTTATTCTATCGTAGTGCTTTATTTATGACTCAAATAGTGATTATTGAACAATGAGACAAATGATGATATGATTCATTAAGTAATGCAGTAAAATTTCTTACGTTGCAAAAACAAAACAACGTTAGAAGTAATGATAAGCAATTAATGATAACACATGAATTAAGTGCGGCCTACAAATTATGAAATGAGGCAACGCATTCCCTAATCTAAAATGCCTGTAGTAAGGGAGGTTTCAGAATGATAACCGCCCTCATCGCGTGAGGGCTGTCAAAAGACTGGATCTTGAGTTAACCTGGCGGTGTCCCTTCTTGGGCACTTTCCCGCCAAGGCCAACTCTTTGTTTGGCGTCTTCTTTCTTGGGGAAGAAAGAGATGCCAGACAATGGAGTTTAAATACAATGCATAAGGTATACAAGTAATGGAAGGCTTCAACCAGGGATTTGAAAGAGTATGCATGAGAACCGGCAAATTAAGCCTCCTTACAGTGCAATACCCTGCTAATGAACACTGCCAGGCTATTGTCTCAGAGAGATTCCCTAGATCAGTTATAGCTTCAAATTAATAAGGAAACAACTGAAGGTAATGATATATAATATTATCTATATATTATATATATAATATATATATTATTAATATATATATATATATATATATATATATAATATATATTATCTATATATATATATATATAATAATTAATATATATATATAGTGTATATATCGTTATGTGTTTGTGTGTTTAATGTGGGAGTACGTAATAGTATTATAATAGACAGTGAG
This sequence comes from Trachelipus rathkii, assembly GCA_015478945.1. Taxonomy (NCBI): domain Eukaryota; kingdom Metazoa; phylum Arthropoda; class Malacostraca; order Isopoda; family Trachelipodidae; genus Trachelipus; species Trachelipus rathkii. Next base: position 5,658 of record JABUQX010130062.1, read on the forward strand.
TGTGTACTAGTGTTTTGTTGTGTGTGTTTGTCAGGATATGCATCACTATTTATAAATAATACTTAATATATATGGAAATCCATCATATGACATATGCAATTAATGATATATATATTTAATAAAGAGAGAGTGCTTTATCGTATATACACAGCATTATACTAATTATAATATATATATAATATATATTATATATATTAAGTATTTATATATAATATTTCTATAAGTATATATATATAATATATACGTTTTTTTTAATACATTGATTTTTATAAAAAATATTTTTCACTTAAACAAGTAATTTGAAGTTATTAAAAATAAGTATCATATAACAGCAATATATTAAAAATAAGTAAATAAATATTATAATATTAATTTTATTATAAATAATAATTATAAATATAAATATACTATAAAATAATAATTAATAATATAAATAATATAAATAATAATAAATATTATAAATAAAATAATATATAATAATTAATATAATTAATTATAAATAATAATAAATTATAAATAAAATAATATATAATATAAATAACTAATAATATAAAAATAAAGTTTTGATATTAATATAATAAATTAAATAATAATAATTAATATATAATAATATATAATAATAATAAATTAATAATATAATAAATAATATAATATATATATAATAATAATTAATAAATTAATTAATATTATAATATATAATAATATAATAATATATATTAAATAATAATTTCTTCTTTAGCGGATTTATAGTTCATTCATTTTTCTACTTTTTATCTATTTTCACATTTTCTTATTTATGTTTTTTCTATTCTATTTACTTTTTTTATCACTCTTTATACTAAATAATCATTAATAATTATACATTATACATTTATTATTAATTATTTATTTAATTATTATTATTTTATATATTTAATTTATTATTATTATTATTAATTATTATTTATTATATATTATTATTATTAATTATTATTATATATAATAGATATATTAATTATATATTAGTATCTATTATATATATATATATATATATATATAAATTATTAATATTATATAATATTATATTATTTATATATATTATATATATATATATATAATATATATATATATATTATATATAATATTATTAAAAGCGCTTAAATGCTGGGCGTTTTTTTTTTTAATCAATGTGCCTTCATAACTTATATATTAGCATAATATATATATAAAATATATAACATTTATATATATTAATATATTATATATAGATATACTATATATACAATATATAATATAATTTTTATATATATAAAATATTATATATAATATATATATAATATATAATATAATATATAAATATTATATTAATTAATATATAATATTAATATATATATAATATATTTTGATAATTATAATATATATATATATAAATATATACTATTTAATATATATATAATAATTATTATAATATAATATATATATATATAAATATATATATATATATATTATATATTAAATTAATATATATATATATATATATATATGGTATAATAATTAATATTATATTATATATTATATATATAATATATAATATATATATATATATAATATATATATATAGTAGCTCAATGGATAAAGTCAAGTCTCTTGCATTATAATTTACCTCTCTTTCATTATACTTTAATTACTTATATCTGGCTATTATTCGGACATATAAGAATATATTTATATAGTCTAGCATGAAATATGCTCAATAAATTCATAAAATCTCTACACATATATCACATAATCAAGATACTATTATAATATAAATAACTATTTTATTTAATTTTCTATATGTCTATATTATATGATATATCATATATTAATATATATTTAATTAATATTTATATATATATATATATATATTATATAATTTAAATATATATATATTATTATATATATATATAATAATTATAATATATATATATTTTAATATATATTATATAATCATATAAATATATAAAATAATATATATATAATAATATATTATAATATAAATATATTTATTGTTATATTAAATTAATATATATATATATTATATATATATATAATATACATATGTATATATATATATTATTATAATATATATATATATAATAATATATATAGTATTAACAATGGTATTAATTATAATTTTTTTAAAATTAGATTCAGAAATACGTTATATTTCTATAAATAGGTCTTGTTTTCTGTTAATATTTATAATATATATTATATAATATATATCTATATAATATAAATATATATATATATATAATAAGTCTATTAATGAATATATATATAGATAATATATAGTATATGTATATATATTAGTTTAATTATTAATATAATATAATTATTAATATATAATATTATTATATACTTATATATATATATCTATTAAGACTATTATATACATTATTATTATATATATAATAATATATTAATAATATATGATTTATTTATTATTAATATCAAATAATATATATAATATATATATATATTATATTAATTATATATATAATATATATATATATAATATTTAATAAATAATATAATTATATATATTATTATATAATTATTAATATATATATACATATATATATATATATATATATTAATATATATATACCTATATATATACACATATATCTATATATTATATTATAATATAATATAATATATATATATAATATTATATAATATATATATATATATTATTAATTATAATTATATATATATATTAATAATATATATATATTTAAACGTATATATAAATATATATATATTGATATATATATAATACCGGTATAATATATTATCTAACTAGTAATTAAGATATATATATATACTATTAATATATATTAATAGAGACTCATAGATAGGTCAAGATATATCTTGACTGCTCGAAGAACTACCTAATAGAATAATCATCGGTGATGTAGATTTATGAAATATTAAATTATATATATAATATATTATATTATATATTAATATGATAGTAGTATATTAATATAATTATACGCCTGTATAATAATATCAGTAATTAAATATATATTAAGAATAATATATATATTTAAATATTTAAATATATAAATTAATTAAATATAATATAATTAAAATATATTATAATATATATATATACTATATATATATTAATAATATATATATATATATATATATATATTAATAATAATATATATAATAATATATATATATATACCTATGGAATATATAATAATTAATAATATTAATATATATATATATATATTATATAATATTATTATATATTAATATATATATATATTAATATATTAAGTATATATTGTTAGCTATATACTATATAGTATATATATAATAAAATATAGATATATGATAATACACGAAGTATTATACTATATGAAAAGGATCACTTGTCACTTAGAGAAATATATTATTAAATATATATAATGTATATTATATACCCAAAATGGGTATATTATATATATATACACTTAATAATATTATATTAATATATATATATATATTATTATATATATATTATATATATATAAAATATATATATTAATATAAATTATATATATAATATTATATATATATATATATTAAATTAATATATATTAAATATAATTTGAAATATATATATATATTAATATATTAATACCGTATTATATAACATATATATATATAAATATATATTAATATTATTTATATATATATATATATATAATATATATTAATTATATATTATATATTAATATATATATATATATATTAATATATTATATATATATATATTATAATATTATATTATAAAAAAAGATATATAACATATAATATATATAATATACCGGGACAAGACCTTTACGAGAGACCTAAAAAAAAAGGAAAAAACTATTCGGAAAGAAATTACACAGAACAGATTAATTTCTGGAAGAATAGAGCTATAAAAAATAACATGAAATTGGTAAGATATTAAAACGTTAAAAAATAATCTAACAAGATCAAAAATGAATCCGAAGAGTAAGGCATTATTGACAAAAATCTGTGACTAAAATAATTGAGATGTAAAAGTGTGCCTCAATTCGACCAAATGCCAAATGGATGAGTAAAATAAAAAAAATAAAAAGAAGAACAAATTACAAACCTCTTCATATAAGTGAGCACAAATATGGTGCACAGTAGGAGTGAAAAATTTAGAGCTCGAGCAAGAAGTTGAAAACGTAGCTGTTTGGACTAACGACCAACATGTAACAATGCACTTTTAAAACCCTCAGATATGTGGTTCGACACCATACACTGTCAAATACCTTGACATGTAAAGAATCATCACACAGGGCTCCCATACTCCCTAAGAGCAGACGACTATAAATCAGTAGTTGGATAGTAAAATATGGCATCAGTTGACTTGAGCCGATGAAATAAACACCTCATGATAGGGAACAGGTAAAAATAGCAAAGTTTAAATGTAGATTCATTGATCCCTAGACACAAATCAGCCAAGGAGTATTATGCGAAATACTCAGTGGGTTGGGGTTCAGTGAGGGGCGCCCAACTTGTATAGAAATTGTCGGGTGTCGGTATAATTATTACAATGAGCAAAAATAATACAAGAAATTTAAATAAATCCTCTTAGTCAGAAGAGTTAGAATTTAATCATGAATTGATAATATTTATGAATAATAAATCCCTTTTTATTCAGAGAGAATTTTTAGTTTGTTTAGTATATATAGTATAGATAATAAATAATGGGAAGTATAGTATACTAGAGTGTTTTTCTCACTACTACTATTACAATAATGATTAGTAAATACCTAGCTGATTACACTGCAACCTGGTTGATAGTGTGGTTTTGTGTGTATGTGTGTGTATGTAATGATGTGTGTATTGATATGGAGTGTATGGTGTCTAAGTGTCTTATGGTGTTTTGTTTGAGAATTAATTTATTATGATTATCATTTTCAGAGTACATCTGAGAACAAAAAGAAACAAATAGAAGAAAGATTCTCCCCAAGTTAACTAGTTAATAAATTGAATTTCTGTATTGTGGAATGAAGAAAATAAAGAAAATAAAAGTGTTAGTTTGTTGCAGTAAATAGTCAAATGTCAAACTGACGAAAATTTATTGAAAATTGCAAAAAATTATTTCTATGTTAGAATTTGTTTAATTTTTATTTAAAAAATTGTCTTTGCAAAAAAAAAAAAAAAAAAAAAAAAAGATGTACAATAAAAATAAATAAAAAAAAAAAATAAAAAATAAAAAAACTAGGGGGCTAAAAAAAAAACTTATTATTTTTAATATTTTTGTTTTTGGATTATTAGTTTTATTTCTTATAGTTAGGATATTATATATGATTAAACAACATCATATACCGAAGAGCTCTAGAAAATAATCAAAATTCCTTAACTATATATATATAAAATCTGCAATATATATAAAAAATAATTTAATATGCGATTAAGTTGAACAAAACTTATCCCTCATTTAATTATCATATATTTTATTGAAGGTGACGAAAGGAATTCGTGAGTACTTAAAAAAAAAAATTTCATATCCTTATCGAGAGGTGAATAGCATTATATACATCAAGAAACAAGATCTTAGGCAATATATCTAAACATATTATTGAATCAATAACTATCATTATGCATGAAAGTGGAAATAAATTGTAAGTAAAATAAAATAAAAATATAAAATTATATATAATATATATATATATAATTAATCTATATATATATATATAATTATATAAGCTATATATATATATATATATAATATATATTATAATTATTATATATTAATATATATATTATATATATATATGAATATATAATATTACTATCTATATATTATATATATATATATTATATATTATTAATATATATATATATATATATTAATATATATATTAATATATATATAATATATATATAATATATATAGTATTATATTATATTAAATTATTAATAGTAATATATATATAATAGGTATATATATATTAATATATATAATATATATATAGATATATCAAAATATATAATATAAGTATATATAAATCAATATTATTTAATATATATATATTATATATATATATATATATAGTATATATTATATAAGGTAATTAATATAATATAATTAGTATAAATATATATTAACTATATAAGGGGCGTTGCGTATATAAAGGGTAGGCCGGGTAGGTAGCACCTAACAATTATATATAGCAATTATAAATATTTTTATTAGGTTTGTAACCTTTTTTATAATTGAAGAATTAATATTGGTCATATAATTATCTCTAAAATTCATTTAAAATATCATTATATTATAATTATAAAGTTATATAATATTAAAAAAAATAGATATAGACTATTTTTGCAGCTGCATAAAATTAAAAGAGACAACAACCACAATAATAATAACTATCATTTAATATATAATAATAATATTGAATATCATGATTAGTAAAAATTTATTACCTCGCTACTTATATAAAGTAATCTGATATATAAGATATCATATAAGATATATATGAATATATATAATATATATCACATTGATATAATTATCTTTTTTTATATATATTTTTTAGTGGGAAAAACTACCTATTATATGGTATAGATAATGACTCCACGGGTATAGGGATAAGATATGATAATATACTAGAATGACGTTATACGTATGATATAGTCATTAATTATTTATAACTATCAATAATATATTATAATATTAAATATAAGGATAGCTGGGCTTAATTGTCTATATTGGTACCTAGAGCGAAAAGGCAGATGCCTTCACGTCGCCTTTGAACGAAATACAATTGATTTATTATATTTTTGAGGACAGAGAGAGAGCAATTTATTAAGCGAATACTCAGTTACCACATTTTTCAAAGTGCTTCAAGTTAATATAATATATCTATAGCCGATAATAGTATTATTCGTTTACTCTTTTATATACCCTGAGTTAAAATATAATATATGTACGTATATATATAATAAATTAGTGTATAATATCTGGTAACAATTATATGAATATATTGTGGCATTATAGTAATCTGATTTGAAACTTATTTTGTTATCTAGATTATAGTGTCTTAGCTTGTTACTGATATTTTAGATGATATATATATATAATATATTATTATAATATATATACTTATATTATTTAAGAAGTGGTATTTCATTTAAGCATTATATATATATTATTATATAATATATTAATAGTATTATAAATATATTATTATATATTATATATATATAGCAATTAAATGGAGATATTAGTGTAAGATAATTTATATTAACAGAATAAAATAATATACGGCTTATATTAAAAACTAGTATATTCATATATAAATAGACAAAACTAATACACGCACATTTATTGTTCAAAGATAATCATAAAAATGTAAATATTCCCTGATGATCAATTCATAAAAATCATATTCTCTAATGTGAAATTTATAAAAATGATATTCAGGTACCCAATTCATGATGTATATAATCTAATAATACAGCAATACAACAAAAAAGCATTTGTTCATAGACAAATAAAAATAGTTATATTCTAACTTTATGAGTAATTTGTGGGAGGGGATTATGGTGGGTTTTATTTAATAATGGAGAAATCCCTGGGTGTTATCTGATGATTTTCCGTTAGCAATAATTGGGCAAATAAAACATCGTACTTCTTTATTAGAAGAAAGAACAAATTTTTTATTAAATTCATTTTTTTATATAAATCTATTTTGTTTCAGAGAAATATTTTATTTAATTTGAGTTTAAATTCTCTACACTCTATGTTATTGGAACTATACTCTCTCCATGCAAATTTCATTTGTAGGTTTTTATATTTATTATTGGTTTTATATATTTATATTTATTTTAATTTATTTTTATATATTTTATAATTTTACGGAGTAAAATGAAATCGTGGTTGTTATTGTTTTTATTCACACAATTAATTATGAAAATGAATTTTGATTACCTTGAAAATATTGGTTGGTTAGTTTTTTAAAAAATTTAAGATTTATTGAAATACTATAATTATATTGTTATTATTAATTTATTAATTATTATTTATTAATTATTATTTAATTATTATTCATAATTACTAGTATTATTCTATTACTTATGAATATTATTATTAACTAATGTTATTATATATTATATATTATATTATATATACTATATTATATATAGTTATATAATTATAGTATATATATATATACTTTTGTAACAAGTGTATTTATATATTTCTAAGGTATACTATATTATATATATACCACTGATTTATTTATATATTTTTATAATATATATATTAATATATATTAATTAATATATATAACTATATATATTATGTATACAAGTATACCTATATATATAGTTGATTTTTACTATTTTGTAAATGAATTTGGGGCATACTCTGACCATATTTACAATGAATTTAACATAAATATATAATATGCGGATACGGTTAAATGCGCTGTATATATATAACAGAGCTCACTAGAAGATAATATTTCCTTATGGGCATATTTTATTAATATAATATTTCATTGCAGCGGGTGCAAATGTTCGATCCCCTTATAATTACATTTATTACTTCCGTGATTAAAGGCAAAATTATTAATTTTTTTTTTAATGGATAGATGTAGGGGGGGAGGAGTTAGATATTTCAATCCGATCTACCCCTGAATATTTCCCGAGATGAAATCACATTCATTGCGCGCATGATATATTTAATAATTTCGGGATTTTTTCAACACCTTATATCATAAAACTTCTTCACGCTCCCAATGATATTAAACTTTTGTTCCTTGCAACAATACTATTGCACCTTCATTATTTAGTGAATCAAACATTGAAGCTTAAGGTTTTCACTCACCTTTGACTCTACTCAGCATAACTCTTATATTAACAGAAAATATAATTCATCTACTATTCATAAAAGGTGCTGTGGCTCTTATTGTAAAGACTAATAATAACTAGTTATTAAATAATAGTATACAAAAGATACTTGAAAATTATCGTAGTGAGTTTTATCACTCTCACTCCTTCTCACATAGAAAATAAAACTCTGTTAACACAATTCATATCTAAGTAACTGATAATATTTTCCTGTATTATTCGAGAGAGATTATTAAAATAATATGGCTTTCTCAAGTTCTATGATTAACCACTCTTTGGACTCAGAGTAAAGTACTCATGAGATATCGATACTTTATGAGGTTCTTTATATACTGTTAGTTTATAGAAGAGTCCAACTCCTAAAATCTAGAATATTTACTGAAGTGTCCTTTGTTATTTAAACTGGGAATAACAAAATTGAGAACTGCATTAAACT
>JABUQX010130062.1:22500-31656 GCA_015478945.1 Trachelipus rathkii
ATATTTATATATCATATTATATTATTATTATTATTATATTATATTATTATTATATTATATTATTATTATTATTTATTAATCTTTAGACTTCTATATTATTTTTCCTTTTCAATGTTAGAAAAATAAATTAATATTAAAATATTAGTATTAATTATTATTAATACTAACATTATTATTATTATATTATTATTAAAATATCATTATTCATACCTTTTCAACATTATTCAATTATTTATATTATTATAAATTATTATATTATTATTATATTATTATTATATTATTATTAATTAAATTAATTAATTATCATTATTTAATTAATTTTTTATATTATTATATATATTATATTAATTAATATTAATTATTATTATTATTATTATTAATTATTATTATTTAATTTAATTATTTAACTTTATTTTCATTACTTATTATTAAATTATAGTATTTTAATTATTTTCATTATATTATTATTATTATTATTATTTAATTATATTTTTATTTACTTATATTATTTGAGATAGTTATGTGCTTTTTCAGAAATTAAATAATTACATTATAATAATAATAATATTAAATTAAATAATACATAATATAATAATAATAAACTAATAATATAATAATAATAATATAGCAATTAGAATGTACAAGCATACAAATATAAATTTAAAAATGTATAATTATTAGTAGTGGTAGATATATATATTATTATTAATTTATTAATTCTTTAATTATATTTATAATTATTATATATTATTATTTATTTTAATATTATTATTATTATTTAATTATTATTTTTTAATTTATGAATTATGATTATTATTATTATAATATTATTATTTATTATTTCATTATTTTATTATTATTATATAATATTATTACTTATTATTAATTATTATTAATTATTATTATTTATTAATTATTTATTCTATTTCCACAATAATTGTTTTGATATTGAATAAGTAACTGATAAAATTGTTGATTTTTAATCAATCTTTTATAGAGCAGTAAACTCTCACTATAGAAAATTAAATAATCTCTCCCGCGCATCTGTTTCTGATATAAGGGGTTAAGCTTTACTTATTTATAGGGCAATCATATATAATCTATATACTATATATATATATATAATATATATATATATATATATATAATTAATATATATATAATATATATATATATATATATATATATATATATATATATATATAGTATTAATATAATATATATATATTACTTATCAATAAAATAAGATAATAAAAATAACTAAATTACCATTGAGAGCGGAATTTCAAATAATACTAAAAAGGATATCAATTATATTATTTAGCATATAATATAATAAAATTTCTTTATCATCTTATGATCTCCTACAGCAAATTAGAATTATTATTGATATAATTATATTCCACTCCCTTTATATATTTAGTAATGTAGTACTTATGATGTAATAGTTATTAATTAATATGGTCTGTCTGTTAATTTAGTTTATATACTATTTTTCTCATATACTAGAGCAGCAATTGAAAAAATATGTTATATTATGAAGTATATCTTATTTCCAAGAGTAAGAGAAATATAAATTTATTATTGAGTGCTAACGTTTTTATGAGTGAAGTAAATTACCTAAAATCCTTAACCATTACCAATGTGAATATTAGTTCACATATCAAATTTAAGTTCAATATTCGTCAAATTTTTTAATTAGATAATCGATGGAATGATGAGTGACTTTGCAAAAGATTAGTAAGTATGGATACTATGGCTTAACACGAAGTTGCTCTCATATAACTTGAAAGAAATTTATCGTATACCTACGTCTATTCATGTTATATTTGAGATTTTTCAACTAAGGAATTACCTCCCTTTCGTTCATTAACAGAATAGCTAGAAAATATCTTAGTTCATTTTATATAATAACTTCCTAAATATAAATGTTCTGAAAATTGGTTTCACTCATAATTAGTTTGGCTTGTTAAATCTATTTCATAATGAATAACATTCACCTTTTTAAATATATGACAATTAAGGTAACAGTTTTCTGTAGCTATAATAATTTATTGAAACTACAAATGCGTACAGTATACCATGAATGGAAAAGTGAAGGAGAATAAAGTTTGTATAGTCATACTAAATTTATGCACCAAGGTTTGCTGCATTTATCAGCCCACACTAGAGCTTATAACTCATGAAATCGCCTAAATGTGATAGGGGAACTAATTAACTTTAATATCTTAATGTATACAAAGCTCCTCTTAAAGTTTTCAAATAAATGTTTTAATAAAAACATTTTCTAAGAAAGTTACAATCAAAATGCCTAATAGGTCCTTTATTATTTTAAATTACTACCATTTAGATTTTCACCCTCCCCTATTGCCTGTCACTTAAGTCAAAAAAATTCTTAGTAAATCTCTCATCATTTATTTTAAGAACATGTCCATGCCATTTCTCAATACGCCTCGATTTGCTCTTTCAACCAACAACTCTCTTCGTAGAACATATATTTTAGTCTCTCAAAGAGTCAAACAATTTCTCTTCTTACTTCCTTTTTCTTTTTTTTTCAGTTAACACCACCACTCATGGGTAGAGCCCTATTCAAGGAGGGGGTGTGCTCATTTTTACACCCGAGTAGGGCGAAGCTAAGCCAGTTTGTTTTATTCCCAAGAAAAAAAAAAAGAACTGAATAATTTCTACACTATTTGATTACTTAAAGGAGAAGGAATCATTTCATTCTCATTTGTTTGAATATTCTTATATCTAAGAACTAGCAGCACAAAATGGTGGGAAATAGGTAAGTTTCTATAATCTTCTGTTTGCAATTATAAACGTATCATGATGACATTGTGAATGTTTGTTTTTCATCCTTAATTTGTGCTTCATTTTGAAAATAAAGATTAAATCACGATCTTTTCCTCTTATATACTTATAAAAACTTTTTTTCATCACTCTTAAAAGTTTTAAGATATAATTCAAACATCCTCTAATGTTGCTTTTTACTTTGCCTGACTGACACATATGGATGCGGATGCTATTATTTAATTGATATACACATTTTATTCATAAATTTCCGTACTATCATATTGTATTTAAAATAAAAATAAAAATCTTTCAGCGCTGTATTAGAATTGTAAGTATTCCTCCTTCATTCGCTCCTCCAAAAAATCATTTTCATTGAAGCAAGATTTATTTATCAGCTTGATAAAATCATGTATTTGCCACTTGCCAACCTGTATTATTTAATAATGCTCATAACAATCGCTAACATCCCTGCTTTGCACGCGCGCATTCAAATATATAATATATATATATGTAACCAATATATATATTATAACTCAATGTATATATATATGTAACGCATAATAGTAATAATATAATATATATAACAATAACATGCGCCTTCTATGCTAGCCGCCTTGCTGCTGCTGCTGCAGCTTATGTAGCCAACCTTATGTAGCAGTAACAATAACAACGCCAGCAATAATAACCTTTGTATGTAGCCCAGCAGCAGCATGCTTCTATATCGCTCGCGCTATGCTATATATATATATATGTAGTATGTTTTGCCAGCCAGTAGTAGCCAGCAGCCAGCACTGTAAATACTGTAACCATGTAGCCAGCCAGCCAGCAATAATAGCATAGCCATGTAGCCAATAGCCAATAGCCAGCCAATGCCATGCTGTAGCCATCTATATCTGTACAGCCAGCCAGCCAGCAGTGTTGGCACCAGCAGCAACAGCATATCAACTCTTCTTCAGCAGCAACCATAATATGTAATACTGTATCACTATATGGCCTTCAGCAACTATTAGCAACAACCTTATAGCTAGCTATATCTTCTTGTAATAACCAGCAACAGCCAGCAATACCTTCCTTCATATAACAACATTATTAACATTATGTACCCCTATGCTCTGTATATATGATTATTATATATCATATATATATATACTATTATAATATATATATCTTATATATATATATATATTATTATTATATATATATATATATATATAATATATATGTAACTATTAACATGTGCATACCGTACCTTCGTTAAAATTAACGCACCACTAGCTCATATGGGCGTTAACAGGTTACAGAAAAGATCAGAACGCTGTGCCAGCTTTATTATGCAAATAACATTGCATCAGGTACACAGTATACATATAGTGGTAAGATTGCCTAGAGGCCCCAGGAATCCCATGGGGGCTTGCGAATGGGTGGGTCCTGTATGTGATTGTTGCGTTTCCTCCAATGTGGGACGCTATCGTGGTGAAGTTTTTGTGTGTGGATAGTGTCAACAATAACGTGTATGACCACCTCTGGCATAGATGACGACTTACCGTCTGGCATGCTCTCAATGAGGTGCCGAATGCTACGGAAATCTGATCCCATATGTGACCCACCACCTGCCCCAGCGGCTAAAGGGTTTCTAGAGGTAGTTTGCAGCTGTCTAACCACCAGTTTCAACATGTCTAATGTTTAGTGGGTTTATGGATGGTTTGTGCCAGCCAATCCAATTTCCTGTTTTACACCGTCGTTAGGTATTCGGTGACATCTGGCCTTGTGTAATCTTGGGTTGTCATGCGCACTTCGGTTTTGGAACAAACCGCCACCGATACAAAGGGTATATGACTGACATACGGGTCAAAGATATCTACAATGTACCCCTTGCGGAGTTAGGACACCGCCATCTAGGACCGATACAACTTTATTTTTGACCCGTTAAAGAAATACCTCCCCAGACCATAAATCCACCTCCAAAATATCAATACCTCTCGCATATTACATTGCACGTACCTTTCATTGGGTCGTCGATAGACTCCTGAATCGCCGATCGGTGGTGTAGAGACTGACTCTGGACTCTTCCGTAAAACGGCATTACTATAATCGCCGACGCGATCCAATGTACGTGTTCCCGGGTAAATGCTAGTCACGCCGTCGATGCTCTTTGGTGTGTCATGGTCCTATGGCGGCCTTCGTATTACGCAAATTATGTTCTGAGACGTCGGCATATTATTTTTATTCACATGAAACCACATGTACCTCCTACAGCTATATTTGAAGGTGGATTGCTGTTATATGGCTGTCTCTGACAGTTTCGAATACGCAGCAAACGGTCTTCAACATGAAATCTTGGTTCTTGGCCTTATATAGCCCCGCCACATTGCATGCTCCTGGGTGTCATGGTACCACTACGACCTGTTTGTTTGTGCACCATACCAAACCGTCGACCGAGTTCACGGTGCCCGTACCTCTCGGCACGGAGGTGGTAATCTCTACCGAGCTCATCAAGTGTTAGTCGACGCGCAGTCCTTTTCCATGGTAAAAGCGGTTAGACTACAACTACCCTGTACCACGTACTCAACATTTCCCCGCCACAACCTTCCCCCAATTGCTAAGCTGGAGTTACGTGCTTTGTCATTACCTTAATTATGGCGATGGAGGACCCTACACCCCTAACACTATTACAACGCTGTATACCTGTGTCCCCGGATGTTATGTTATTTTTATAATAAAAGTTACACCGCGTTCTGGTTCTTTCTATAACCTGTTAACGTCATATGAGCCAGCGGTGCGTTAATTTTGACGGAAATTAGTTTATATATATATATATATATATATATATATATATAACTGCTATATATAACATATAATATATATATATAATAATATATATGTATACTATATATATATATATATATAACATACTTATATAACCATATATATATATATATATATATATATATTAGGGTGGTTCAAAATTTTATTTTGAAAAACAACGGCATGAATACACGTCAGTATCATGGTCTAATGTTATGGTTAAAATTGCAAGTTTCATCAGATTCTTCAAATAGTGTAATTACATGTTGAGCTGATGAAGTTACTTCTGATTGTTGAAAATTAATTACTTTGCTTGCTTCTTCTTATATTTTGGCTCACTCACTATTTCCATTATCAAAGTTTAATTTTGTCTACACCCACAAGCTGCCTATTTCTCCTGGTTCTTATATTAAAGGAAATATATATGTAAAATAAAACAAAAAATAGATGAATCTATTTCAATTTTAAGGGTGAACCCCTTTCAGGTGGTTCGGTCCTCATCTCGTGTGGGTGTCTTACCATTTCAGACTTCTCAGGAACTCATCCTTTTTCATTTCAGTACATATGGTTTGATGTAACATACATTGGACAGGGCAAAACAAGTTTTACTTCAGAGGGTCGCACTCTAGTGGGTGTTCAAACTCTCTGCAGCAACTTGAAACTATCATATTTGGAATCTATGGGGTAGGAAACATGTGAAATGATACCATTATTGGTATATTAAACGAATGTATGCTTATTCAGCACCGCACCACACCTGTTCTGACTCCGACACCTGTGCAGTGCTCCATCTCTGACTTGTTTTTTTTTTCCTTTTCATCTTTTTTAGCGTCTTCTTCTCTTATTCATTCCATATGTCTCTCCATTATTTCTTCTCTTTTAGTCTGAAACCCCTTAAGTAGGGCATCCTTAGACATCCCTGAGGATGCTGAAGCCCTCAAAAGCAAATCTTGTGGTTCGTAAATATAAAAAAGATATATTACTCGGTCTATTATATGCTTGTAACCAGATTTCAACTCTGCCACCGGTAGAGGCGCCAGTGCAGGGGACCGTATCATATGACTTCTCCATCTCTATCCTGTGCTTATTCTTTCTTCATCCTTCCTCCGTCTTCTTTTCTTAAGTATTCCATTTGACTCTCCTTTATTTCTTCTTTATTTCGTAAGGAACCCCTTAAGGAGTGTCCTTAGACATCTTTGAGGGGTTCTGATACTCCTAAAATCGAATTCTAGGGGTTCGTTAACCTAGGGTAAGACACATTACTCGGGTTATTATACGTTTGTATACAAATTTCAAGATTCAGCTCCTGCATCGGTGTCGGATCCACATTTCAATCAGCAGTATGAGTCATCTCAGACTCTAATTCCGCCGCTGAAACATGTCGACTATTTCTTTTCTACCTAGCTGATGCAATATCCAAGTTAAAATGTTCAGCTCCTACATTGTATGGGCGAAGCAGTATGAATCCGCAGCACCGTTGCTGTGTCAACACCAGCTATATGTGCCCCAAGCTTAAAGGGTACAAAAAATTATTTCCTCCTCAAGCATGAAGGGACTGCATATATATATATATATATATAACTGCTATATATAAGTATATATATAGCTATATATATACACATTTCATTTATATATATATATATTATTTTATATATATATATATATATATATATATATATATAATCTATATAATACTATATATATATATATATATATATATATATATATATATATATATATATATATATATATATATATATATATATATATATATATATATATAATATATATATATATATAATATATATTTATGTATATATATATATTGTAAACTATTGAAGAATGCAAGATAATAATAATAATATTAATAATAATAATAATAATAATAATAATAATAATAATAATAATAATAATAATAATAATAATAATAATAATAATAATAATAATAATAATAATAATAATAATAATAATAATAATAATTACATAATAATAATAATAATAATAATAGTAATAATAATAATAATAATAATATGTGTGTGTGTGTCAATAATACATATATTTTTATTATTATTATTGTAATGTGTGTGTATTAATATTATTGTTATTGTATTATTAATATTAGTATTATTATTATGTCGTATTTGTGTGTGTGTGTGTAATATTATTATTATTATTATTATTGTGTGTATTATTGTGTGTGTGTGTGTGTGTGTGTGTGTGTGTGTGTGTCTTATTATTAAAATAATTAAAATAATAAAAATTAAATATTATCAATAAATATAAAACACAAATTTGAATTCTCAAATCTTTATTTACCCGAAACCATACGCACGATATAAAAATCCGCATAATAACAGACCCGGTATGGGCGCGGATGCGGTGCGGTGCCGGTGCGGTGCGGTGAGGTGCGGTGCGGTAGGGATAAGGATGACGGTGAACAGTGAGGATACAACCAAGCCCGCGGATGACGACAGTGAACGAAAATCAAAAGTAATTAAACTCTCATTCAAACGATCAGCAAAATCACAGACACTCCCCAGCCCCCAGCTTTTACCCCCACCCCACTGAGAAGGTCAGCATAATCAGAAACCCACTGGGAATTACGGATCGAATTTTTCCCTTTCTCAGTTACGCCTTTGAGACTTCTCCTCCCTAAAATCTTGGAGATGACAAACAAGTACTCACGTGTTTGTATTGCCATGTATTTATTATATTGCGACTTCGGCGGCTTTCAGGGTTATTTCTTCGAAGTTCTTTTACTTTTTTTCTTTTCATTTCAGGTCATTCTAGAGTATATCTTGTGATTTTCATGAAAATCGGGGGTGAAAACGCTTATTGAAAGGTCATATATATATATATATATATATATATATATATATGCCTATATATATATATATATATACTTAACAACAATATATATATATATATGCTCTCAAATCCAACCAACTTATATATATATATATATCGCTATTATATCGTATGCTATATATATATATATATATATATATATACTATATATATATATGATGAGATATGAAGCTGGTTTTTCAATAACCGTGGTTGCGGTTGCGGTTGTGGTTGCGGTTGCGGCTGCGGTTTACTGGACCTGCGCGATTTTTGCGGCTCCAAAGTTGTGACCGCAGTTGTAGTTTTTGCTGGTTCTTAAATTTTCAGACCACCCGAGTTTGCGGATTTGTCTGTCACGCTGAAAATTAACCAATGCACATTATTGACTAGTACTACTACTACTACTACTTTACTACTACTAATAATAATAATGGTAATAATAATATAATAATAATAATAATAATAATAATAATAATAATAATAATAATAATAATAATATGTAATAATAATATGTAATAATAATAGTAATACCGTTAGTATTATTATTATTGTAATAATGTGTATTATTAGCCAATAAACCAATGTCAAACCAATATTAGCCGATGACCGACCGTAATACAGCCATTAATGTCAACCAGCCAGTATTGACCAATAACAACAATATGTTATTTATTATAATTATTGTGTGTGTGTGTGTGTGTGTGTGTGTAT